>JAQIXW010000839.1:0-24155 GCA_034700685.1 Willowsia buskii
GTCACATATTTATAATAATGTTATTTTTTTGAAGCACAGTGGCAGTAAATAATCTGCCCTTCGTAATCTGATATTAAAAAGCGATGTTTATGCATTCTGCTGAAACTATTATTCCAATAATAATATATGGATATATGATAACTTTCTGGAGAAAGCGCTGCATACGTGTAGTGCTTTCATACAATAGACACAAAAGTATGCAGTTAATTGTGTTGTAGGTACTGCCGCGTGATTCCCTCACATGGCAAGAACAACTGACCGAGTCTATTGTTTGAAACAATTGCAAAAAACATACGTTTCCTTTTATTAACAATCCTATAAAGTGCACGTTCAGATCGAAAAAATACGTGCTGTTGCATATTTTTCTGATTCTAACTTAGAAATTAAGGGTCGTTCCGTGCCTATATCTTCTGCACCTTCATTCCCGTTGTAGATGTTATTTGTAAATTTTGGAGCGCATTGATTGCCTTCTTCCTTCATATTGGGTAAACCGTGTTTCTTACTGTCTACAAATCAAAGTAAATTTTCAATGATTAAAAGGTTTTTCAGCTTTGGCTGAGAGTTTGAATGATATCAAATTTCACTAACCTAGAGGTTGTATTTTGTAATGAAACCGGAATGGGTATTAAATGTAAATTTTCGAGGAAAAATTTGTGAATCAGTGGGATCGCGTTAGGGTATGAGTTTCAAATATAGGAGATAGATAATGAATCACATGCCTGTCATGCGAAGAAAATGTTTGCATTATCATCCTCAACTTGTTTCTCTAATTATGTATTTTATATTTTTTCAAAATATCTGTAACAGTATAGTCGCACTCAAAAACTCATCGGTTCCGGGGATTGGGGATTAATAGACTTGAAATTCCTAGATTCATCCATATAGGTGCATGTAAGTATTGGGTTAACTAATGCACAATATGGTATGAAAGCAAATATCTTTTTCCTTTTCTGCAAGTTTAACGCTGGATAAAATTTGAAAAAAAATAACTACTCGTGACGTGCCTAATCGTGGCGTTTCCTATATAAATGCATTGTAACAACAATCAATACCGATCCTAATACAAGTAAAAGTGGGTGAAATGAAGAAATCAGGATACGTCACGGAGAAAAGTCACTGCACTACAAATAGGTCAACACCTCACTTCAATCCAGAATGTTTGACATATCTAATCTTTTGTTACATTATTGTCACTACTATATCTAGTATCCTTTTATCATTTTGGATATATGTCTACCTCGTTCAGTCATATAGTCACTATAAATATTCACATGTTTTACCTTTTACCAGTATGAGATTTGTGACAGTCAAGTTGTAGACATTATGTAGGTATATTGTTTATTCTGCACAATAAAGGTAGCACATAGCTGTCCGATACGTTTGTCATCAGAAAACGAATGAGATAGTGCTTGTTTTTATCAATGCGGTTTGGGATGAATCTTCGTGGATTACGTGAATCTAACAGATGTATGACCACTCTACCACACCCGAGGTCACCAGTGTGGCGAAATTGGAGATGTAACCTAAATTGCAATAATTAACGTCTCCCTAATGATTTCATCCCAAATTAGTTACTATTACATACATAAATCAAGGATGTGATTTTCATGGAAATATTGCCTGGAGTCGACAGGCTGTTTTGTTAGAATCATACCTGCATAAGAGTTTAGATGAGTTTAGATGAGTTTAGATGGTAGTCATTGTGCAAATATACGTATGTATACTATTACATAATATTGTGTTTATGATTCGACATCGAAAAAACCAATAAAAACTCAGTTAGTCTAGTGGTGAAACGTAGAGAGAACATGGAAAGGGAATTTGAATTCATGTAAATTTAGCTCCAAGTTTGTCGTGCCGTGTCGAGCACTAATGACCCTTGAAAATCCTGGCTATTACATTATGACAAATGCTAGTACAGCTCATGTATTTCTGATATTTTCTCCTCCTTACTTTTTGTATTTTTCATTCCATAATTTTAGCAGTTTATACAAAGACAAAAAATAACGAAAAAACCAATAATGCATCAGATCTCATCATCATCATTAATATGGCGTATTTCTTTTATTCAAACATTTTTCTTCTTCCTCATTCATTGTCAAGTTTATTTTTTAAGCAAAAAATGCCATCTTTTAACGTAATAGAGTACGTAAGTGGTGTGTTTGAGATTTTCTAGCCTTTAGATGAATGAAAATGGAGCATACAATAAATAAACCAGAATGTCTAAGGCTGCTAACTGGGATGTTGCCACCAAGATATAATAATTATTAAATACCAGCCAGTTATGTTCCTATTCATCACTACATATAGCTAACTATATGTATATACCAGCTCAAATAACACTCGACTTATACCTAGTACACTCCAGAAAAATAGGCGAGCTTAACACCACTTCAATGCCTTGTGTATATACAGGAACAACCTATATATTATTATGACGAACATGACATACAACTTTACACAACATATTTACTTCGTTAGTAGGTCATGCGGGTAACAACCTGAGAATGGGAGTAAAGTCTTCGCTGGAACTTTTCGGTTAAATCCACCATAGACGATCTCATGCTAGCTTTGAAGTATGAGAAGGGCGACAGCACAACATCTCCTTACTAATGAAAATAATTCCAGGAAAATTACACCACTTTAAATGCATATGAAACTCTGCAAATGTCACAATCCACAATATACAAAAAGATTGTGAAACTCTTTGCCTTAGCTAAATATATGATAACCAAGAATATATATATATCCAAACCAATTGTTTACTCATTTCTGTAATAAATTCAAAAATAATGCATATTATATGGAATCGACGGAATAAAACCTATAGAACTGGGGTCAAGAGAGAGCCCATCATAGTAAGAAAAATTTAACAGTTTTTAAAGTTGTGAAAACCATTATGAAACAACATGCAGGGTAATTTCTAACCAGCAATTATAGTAGATGTAATATTGCTTGGATTTTGTGCATATTTTGTTACTCGAGATGTTGGCAAGATTTTGGAAATGTCAATTTTTCCGCCAGACTTTCATACCTTCTCGGGTCGGGGCCTTTCTCTTGCTTGGTGTATTAAATATCAAATTTAGGAAGCATAGTATGAAGTTTTGAATTTAGGCTTATCTATGTACGCCTCCTTTAGCGTATACTTAGTTTCATAAGTACTGTAATCCGCCGAAAGCTTATAATATGCACATTTGGAACAGAATAATTTTCCACATAATGTCAGCATTCAGCATGTCCATATCTCTACCATTAGATAATCTGTTCACATGCAATAAGCTTTCGACGTCTGGTTGGTAATTTCTTCAGTTGAATGGGACAACGAGTTATTGACCGACACAGTTTCCAGAAGGACACGACTTACAGGAGCACGTAATGTGTCTATGCATAAATATATACATATCTATATGTGCAAGTCTACTTATATTTGCAACCGACTCTTATTGCCAACATTA
This sequence comes from Willowsia buskii, assembly GCA_034700685.1. Taxonomy (NCBI): domain Eukaryota; kingdom Metazoa; phylum Arthropoda; class Collembola; order Entomobryomorpha; family Entomobryidae; genus Willowsia; species Willowsia buskii. The sequence goes on from JAQIXW010000839.1 coordinate 3,456, forward strand.
AATAAATAAGTTCACATGAATGCTATAGCTTACAGTATTAAATCCACAATATTTAGATACATAAATTTGATAATAAGGTGATATGAATTTAGTTTATCAACACATATAAATGACCGCTGATAAATATTGGATGAGTAAAAGAAGATTTTGTATTTTTTCAAAGGACATAGATATTGTAGAATGCTTACGAAATGGAAACGAATCATTGTATTGCAATTCATGGGTTTCAAAGAATAATCTGGCATCAAATGAAAGGGAAAGTACCTAACCGTTTTTTCATTATACATTTTCAAGAATAAATGCAACATGCACTTAAGGGGACTTGTAGGGTTGCACTCCTTTATTTGCTGAGAATGGGAGACATGTGACACATTTATTTCACTAAAGTCGACAGGGATTCTCAATCGAGACTTAATCATAATATAAGACTACAATTGGTATTTATTTTTATCTTTCTCAAAAAATGTTACTGAACGTGAGTCATATCGATTTTGGTCTCGGTTTTTCGGTCAAAACCACATATAGCTCGACCCTTGTTTCTTGCTCGTTGTTGGAAATCCTGTACCCCACTTCATGAATATTTATGTAAATGAGGAAATAGTTACCTTCACATTACTTAAGCCAACGTCTTACCTTCAAAATAGGGAAATGTTTATACACATATATGCAGCATTACGTGTAGCGCAATGTGTAAATGTGTTGTTGAACGCTACTTGCATGCGCAAGCATGATATAATGTAGGCTGGCAATAATACGAGAAGTTTAGTTTGGAACGAAAATGAAACCGAAAGTTCGGGGTTTTATGTCTGTCCTGAAAAAAGTTTATTGTGCTGAATGGAGTTAGCCTGGTTTCGCTTTTTACTGGATTGTGTGCTTTCGCAGGCATGCATATCTTTATACCATATGTATGTAGCTTGTGTACACAGACACTTTTCTATTCATGTTTAGACTGAAGCCTTCCTATGTTTAGCTTTCCAACAAAACTTCCTCTTCATTTGTTTTTATATACTTCCATATAACATGAGAGCCAAGCGGGTTGGCTGGTATTATACCGGGAGAAAATGTTACCTACTTTCTCAGCAAATGTTTCTATTATGCTGTGTTGTTGTGCTTCTAGGTAAATTACCAACCTAAATAATGAATAAATGAAATATACATAAATATCCTGTGCATGCATGAGACCCCACGGCATTTGCCTTTTGTGACATTCGAAATGTGTCTACCAAGAGCACCGTTATTCATTCTTTTAACCGCTTTTTTACTTGGCTAGGTTAGAATTAAATATAGGAAACCGAAGCCTATTTAACGATTTTGTTTGTTATACATATTTTCCCCCATATCGTCTTCCCCTCAACTTCGACATCCACAATCTATATAAAGCTGTCAGTGGTTATCAGCAATTCCCATCAGTCATCCTGCAAGTTCTTTGACAAGCCGTGATCCAATGTTTGGCTTTGGCACACGCACTAGTCTAACAAAGAATTTGACATCATTCCATTATTACAAAAATATTTTCCATTAAGCGATGTGTGGCTACTTATACCAGAATATTCGTATTTTATTACAATATTTATAAATGCATGCTTGCTTCATATGTATGGATCCTGAGTGAGTGATGGAAAGTGGTGTAAGTTTTAAAAAAAGAGCTAATGCAGGGGAGCAAACTTGCTGTAAAAGAGAAACTAAAGCAAGTTGTCCTGATTTCTCTGGTTTTTGGCAAATAAAAGTTTTTGTTATATTGATGCATGTACCTATCTTATCATATCCTTATCCGTGATTGTTTATATACCAGCAACCAGCATTGCATGAATAAAACCTACATTACGATTTTGACACTGGCATAGGATACAAGTCTCGGAGAACATGGAGAAGAAAAGAATATTATCAATTGATATAGTGTACATGCACAAATACAATATATGTACATGGAACCGCTTTTAGAATAGTTGCGGCTTTCCATGAGAAATATAGAGCATGCCTGATAATAATATGGAAAGATGTAAGTCTACTGTACTGACATATGGACATGCATACAACTCAACTCAAGTGATGTACACTTGGCAGCGTATCACCGCATGAACTTCTTTTCCTAGGGTTGCGGTCAATGTTTTACTGATCTCAATTTAGGCTAATATGGGACACAGTGACTCGGTCGTTGAATGGTTTGGAACGATAACAATGATAGCCTTTCGTATAAAATGTTGAATATATATGGTGAGCAGAGATACTTAAAAACGTGCTTGTGCACATGATTCTGATACAGTGAAAGAAAATGGCTAAATTTAGAGAATTTTTTGCGAGAATTTATTTGTTCCTAAAGAAAGTTTCCCAACTTTTGTAATTTTCCCCTTCCATCCAAACTCACATTGATTGACTGGCTGTTTACAAGAAAATATATATTCCCGATACTGATACACTTTAATGTACGGCAACTTTCAGGAAACGTAGTTTTTTAACACTTTCCATTCACCATTTTTTGTAATCCTGTTCTATTTTGTCCTTTACAGCTATTATCAAAACGTGGAATTTATTTGAACATATTGGTAAGTCTGTGCATATAGGAAAATTTCGATGCATGTAAATAATGGCAATCTGTTTTTTAAAAAATGAACAGTATAGTCCTCACAGATCGTCTTGCATCAGTTTGTTGAGGTGTCAAGAGTCAGACCAATTTTAATGAATCGTGTGATGATTGGATTCATGATGCCTGTAGTCAAAATCGTGTGATGATACACTATATATAATATTAATAAGTAATGCTAAACAGTATATCAGGGTCAACATTTTCATTTAACAAAATTATTGTACATTATCGAATGGATGAAGATGAGATACCTAGATTAATATAAAAAAGCATGATTTTAACAAGAGCAACAATAAATTGTATTAATGCATGATCATGATATTAGTACGCGATCGCTTATTTACTTAGTATTAAAGACAAATAATTTTGCAAAGAGATTATACATTTTAGGTCTCATGGTTGTAGAGGCACGGGGTGAGTGTAACTTAATCAGGACAGCCTTCAGAAAAGGCACACTAGATTCCATTTCCGTCAGCGAGATGTAAATGAGCATATTATAAGAATAACATTCGTTGATATCGACGTATGTATTATGATTAAGTCATTCAAGCAAGTATATTTTCAAGTGTAAGTAGTTCAAGCGAATTTGGACGATAAATGTAACTGGGATTTTCTCCACGTCTCTTGCATTCATACTTTTGGTACTACTGCACATAAATCCTGCAACACAGAACCCTGAAATAAAATGTAAGTACTACTTTAGGTAATATAATCCATTTCAATCTGTGTCGATTTACCTCAGCCACACCTTAACACGTTTTGAGTTTGAGCCGAGTATTAAAGTGCTTAATAGAAAAATTAACTTACCTGAAAGAATTACATCTTATAATTAAAAATTTGAAACAAAAATTAGTGCTCTAAAGAGTACTATTAATTGTATTAGTGAAGATGATCCAGAGGAAATATCGTATATGTAGCACACTTGAGTGAACTAGATATTGGCAAAAAATATGGGGTGTGTGGGATGATAAAATGCATTTTATCACTGAAATATATACATATACTGGTGTTACTTGAAAGGCAATCTTAATGTGATACTTTGTTCATGAAATTTTGCTTTGAATGTTTCATTACTACAAATAGCACGTATGAGGATTTAGAGATGCAAAATGCTCCATGTGCAAGTATCTACTTCCCTTCATATACTGCATAGACGTACTTTTGGATTAGTGGCTTTCGAGCATTTTAACATTTGATGGATCGTCGTGAGTAGGTGGTGTTTGTATTTACAAACATAACCAGCACCGTATGTATTAATATAACTTGGATGGATCACGGCATTAATTCAGGCCTACCACCAACATGTGTTTGCAGAAATGGATGGAAAGGTTTTTTAACGGTGTGCATGTGTCCAATGGAGAGGTGTATGGTTATATGAATGTATGGATAAAGCTAACCCGTCATCATCGTCACAATAATAATATTCGTCATACACAAACTCACCACGCCACCATCTAAGTCTGCGCTGCTAAAAGACAATGTTGTATGCATGCATGAATGTAATGTAACTTTTTTATGTGTATGACTTGCATGCTCGTGCTCTGTCATGGATTAGGTTTTGACCCACTTTCTGTTGCAGAGTTCAATCAACTCTTCTCCTTGTTCAATTTTTACTACGACCAACGACGCCGCGATATACACATACAACTAAAAAGTATTTTAAGGATATCCATGAACACGTCGTCGTCGTTCGTGAAGCTATATAATATAAACATATTATGCTATTATTGCATATTATTAAGCATGTATCCATATGTTCTTGTTGAGAGCATATCACGCCTGTTCTCATCTCTCTATATGGGTTACTTATATCCTTCCATGATATTTGGATATTACATTTTGCCTACCAGAAAATGCAAGTATAGCACACAATACGAGCGCTCAGGGAGAGAACTCGCGACTAGAGTTCGGCATGCATATTTCATTTTAAGTCACCGACACTGCTTTCTCTATACCACACTGTATCAGAAGTCGCTGATGTATATGGATATAGAAATACTATAATTTGCTATTTGCCACTATATCGCTCTCATAAAAATATTTAATATTTACCTCAGCTAACTATTGGCCGCTGCTGTTTGCTGTGTCCAAAAAAGAGCAGTTGTGTTTTGTTCTTAAAGTTGGTCCGGCAAAACAAACTGAAATAGCCACACCGCATGTTTACATATACACATATATGCACTTTTTGGTGAGTAGATATGTTGTGCAAACATATATTCAACTTCCACACATTTTTTTAACTCTTCGCCTTGCTGCATAAATCAACATTGTGCTCAATGCTGAGGCATGCAACTCAACTACTCAACCCATTTTTGAACAGGCACAAGCAATATTGGACAAAGTCCTGCCTAGCACCCTTGTAAATAACTCTCGCTTTTGAATACGGCAAACATGCCTATCTTGAGTTAATCTAAGAACCAATCGAAAGCTCTTGTAACCGAATAATATAATATGAAACATAAATTTCGATGATTGCTCTATAAATTCGGAAAATATACTGATGTACTTATGCGACAACAAATAGCTAGCCAGAAAACAGAAAATATAGCAATTTTTCATCCTCAGACTCATTTTTATTTATGGTTCCACGATCTCCTCATAATGTTGCATAAAACATAAACATACTCAACATAATTTTGCCGACTATATTACAAGTTACAAGAACTGGCCAAGATTTCCGGTGCGACATAAATGTCACAACTTTCAAAATATGACGCATAAATTACAATTTACAATCATATGTTAAAATTGAACGCTTGTCAGACGACAGGGAAGATGACGTAAATTGTGAAATCGTCAATGGCGAAAAACAGAATTCAAGCTGAAGGATTCTTCACACTGTAGTTCCCCCACAGAGTGAGCATGACATAATAATCTTTCATATACCAATAAGTCCTTTACTTTGACTCATTGTCATTTACAAGGAGCCTTTCCCACTACGTCATCGACTGTAATGCTCAGGATGGCACAACATCAACATTCAACTTTGTAGCACATTGAATACACACGCAGTTTTAAAATAAAATTGCAATTGAAAGCAGCTTTAATGCATCCTCCTACGAAATCTCAGTTTTAGCAGCTAGTGTTGCATCCAAACATGCATAATACATATGGAGAGGCAATGCTACAAGCAATAAAAAAGAATGACAACGATGATGATGATAAATAAGAAAACAAAAGCCAATGTGAAAGTCCAAGTTGCGAAATCTTTTTTAGCTGAATGATGCTCCTCGTATCCTTTTGTGTGCTATTCTGTTTTAATACTTTTAGCAGTCATTTAGCCATCACATTGAATACAAAAATAGATGTATGAGCTGCACATTCAAGTGACAACAATGCAATGATGGTTGTACTCGACTACTAGCACACTAGCAGGGTTTTAAATTGTTGGTGCATAACACATTATAATCTTTGATTGTGTTGACACCACTTGCGTCCTCTTCTGCTCATGTTTAAATCTTGGGTTGCGTTGTGCAGCGTTTCAAAGCATCACATGCATCATTCACTCACGATCAGAATAACGAAAGACCGTTGTTCTTGCATGGAGCATTTGGAACAAAGCAAGGCACCGCTAAAGGCATAACATGCATCTCTAATAATGATAAACAACATCAACACGAGAAGAGAAACTTTCGTTTATTATTGCTGTGAATGATGATGATGATGAGTCTGACGGGGACTTGGTGAAACAGATGGGAGCGTGTATCATAATAATTTGAAATCGTCATTGTACAGATTGCTTGTCAACAATGCAATAATACAATCATCATTATCGCATTTTTATATTTTTGTTATAAGAACCTTTTTAAAACTGTATTAATAATGAGGATGGCAGTACGGTGCCAAACTGTAAGCGTTTTTTTTCTGAAAGCACAAATGTTCTTGCCTTATTTCAATATACATGCCATCCGCACATAAATACCTACACATTTTCCATAGTCGTGACATCCTTTTTTACTAGGAGCGCTTTCTATTAAAAAAGGTATTTATTTTCTGATACTATATATTATTATTCATGAACAAGCCGTAGCTTTGTTGTAACAAGTATCGAAGCTTCCGATGAACATGCATACGAAATTTGGGTAAACTTTCCATCTCTCCTCCATGACATTATAATGTGGGTAAATCCATGGATGGTGGTAGAAACTGAGATGTGTGATGAAGAGATGCTTAAAGAATATTATAGTTATATATTTATGTGCATGCATTAATTTTATGGCCCCTATAAAACATTGTATAAAAAAGTATTACGGTAAAGGGACCTTAGTGAATGATGAATGCCAGAGTTCGTTGCACCGTATTGTTGACTTTGACTAGCTTGACCTGGATTCTCATCCCATTCTCTTTTTTCTCCACTATTTACCCATGTTGCCACTGCCACTTCAGCCAGTGTTTGTAAAGCCTGCGTGCAAAGGAGGCAAAAGCTACGCCATAGTATTATGGATGGATAATACCTAATAACATGGACACGATAATGATTAGGCCGCTGCTGGTTCTATATTAGGTATGTTAAATAGTATATAAGGTACTACGTACATACATGTATCAAGGTGCTTGTACAGATATAGGTTGGTGTATTGTTGCTGCAGCGCTGATAATAAGCTTAAACTATTTTTTTACTGTTTGGAAGATTCATTGTTGGCAAGTTCTGCTGCTCGACTGATCTACTCTCATCATTACTCATTACTTTTGCTGTTTTTTATTTTGCATTTTTATGCACGGCCAGCATTTTCATGATGTTTTTTTTGGTTCCGCGGCAAACTCCATGTCATATAAGAAGAAGGAAACAAAATGACACCATTTTCTGATTTTTGTCTCTGCTGGCCTGACCTGATGAAAAAAATACAAGTTTATATTACTAGTGAGTGTACAAGAATTTATTTTTCAACCCATCTCATTTTGAATCCTAAATATGATTCACTCCAAGGTGGGAAAATATCCCCTATTGAAGTCGTGGATTTTTAAAACCCTTTAAACATTAAATAAAAATGGTTTTAAAAAATTGCTCGTATCAGATATATGCATATTATGTTATTGAAGAATACAAAAAAGGGCAAAACAAATTTCGTACTTCTTGTAATAATCACAAATAATCTTATTATCTGTGCATGTCTTTTTTATAGAACTTCAGTATCTAACATAGGTCAGAAATGTCTATTTAAATTTATTTCAAAGTCTACTTGAAGAACCTACGCATGTTACAGCTTTTTGCTAAACAAATTATCGCGTTCTATAGTCTATGTTCAGTTAGCCCAAAAGCTGCTCCTAAGTAAAAATATTAATGGTCAATTAAGATTTTGTACCGGAAGTGATGAGAACTCAGGCAACCGCAAGCTTTATGCTATCCTTTTGTTAGAATCCCAATAAATGCAACACAAAGAAATGTTACAGCAAAGGTGTGTGAAGACTATTGACCATAATGCATTGGATTATTTATTAATTAAACTTCTTACACTGTTTATTGTGCAATACCACACGTCACATGGGAAGGAAAGGGTAATAACATTCAAAATCCATCATCAGTCAAAACAGTATCAAAAAGAGTCATTAAACCATTTCGCAAGAGTACTGGTAGCTTACCTGCCATTTACCTTCACATGAAGTAGTTGAAGGCAGTTCACTCAACCCGGCATCGGCAATGCATATACTCCAAACTATCACTGCATACCTTTGCTATTTTTCCAATTATAAATTGCTGTTGCCACCATTACACCCAATTGCACATATCAATGTTGATATTAAGCGTTTTATTTGAATGGTAAGTACATTTTGATACACTCTAAAAGTTGCAGCTATCAACAAACTAGCAATGTTCCGCTGCATCCGCTGCTGTAACTATAATCGAGTATACATAAATGAGAGTTGTGGTCTGTTAATACCTCGCTCATTAATTCATCAAGGCTTTTGAAATATTTACATTTATAAAATGACAAAAGTCAATATGAATTGTATACTTTTGCAGCATACCTCCTTTTATAGACTAATACTATAACGTACTTAATCACATTATTACGTACTAAAGCATATTAGAACAATCCATTCAGTACTCCCTATTTTAATACCAGAGAGAGAAATAGTGTAATAGCTATATAGCAAGCACCGTAGCCCATGGTGGTAGTGATGATGAATATGCATGTAAGCTGCGTGCAAGTTGTATCACCTTCCTTTTCTACCTGACCTAATCATCATCGGTAATGAATAACAAAACTGATTTCATGCTCTTTTGTTTGTACGTAGCTGACATCTGATCAAAGTTGTCTTATTGTTAGCCATGAGTACTTATTAAAAAGGAATGGAGTTGAATGGAGAGGTTATTGGCAGGACCTTATTTTTGCTCAAGGAAAACATCATAAGTTTCAGTACCACTTTTGCTACTGATGCTGTTTACGTATATTATGTGCCTACATGCGAATTCTCTCTACTACCTACAAAATGTACGTCACAAATATTATGCTTATAATAATTGCTACCTACTTGTCTTTTATCGCAAGTGAATGTACATCAGCAGAATGATCCATGCAACTGACGATGAGTTTGATTTGCATGTGGTGACGGATGGGATGGACTACTTTAAAAGGTGATGGGCCTATTCTTCTTTTGAGCCAGAAGTAGACAAAATCGAATAGAAAGCGCGATTCTCGCATTTTGTATATAGGCCCGACTCCTTCTTCAAAAGCGCTCTTTAGCTCATTCGCTTACTTTCGTCAACATCATCACGTCACTCACAAAATGCACGAATAGATTAAGTAATCATAGTTTTTTTAAACCTTAACTTTTAAAAAAGAAGCGCATAAATCAAACTTGGTATCTTCATATGAACAAAAATTCATTTTCCTCATCCTGAAACAAGTTTACGAACATCTTGTCCCGTGTCCCTCTACCGTACGCTGTAAAAGCGTATGACATGTACCTGCCTGTACGCATCATAGACAATTTTATCGCGTATACGATTTTAAAAAGGGATTTAAACATGAAGTATCTGTTAAGTAAGCTTGCTTGGCTTAGTGCTCAGCACGTTCACTGTAGTCCACTCTAATTTGTTTGAGTCACTGTTGAAGTCGATTTCTCTTTTTGACAGACATATAAAATTAAATAAATGACAAAATCACGATCAGAAAATGATGAATGCTACTAGGTAGAATGGCATAATATTGCATAATAAGCGCTTAGTAATCGGTCACAACAGTCATTGCTCCTATCACAAGCGCTATGTGTCACATCTATAACGGACATTGGTACGATTGGGTCCCTGTTGAGTAACTCTAAGGAGTAGTCTTTTTTATGACACTTATGAATGAAATCGATAAAATAAAATTTTATTAAATGGTTTCATAATACTTTAACCTGTCGTTAGTTTTAGTGTCGGTAGCTGCTGACAATAATTATATAGTCATTTTATAAGCCTGAACTAGCAATTGAGAATTCTATAGGTGTATGTAGATATTGTCTCGAGACAAATTTGTCTCACAGTTATTAATTTGAGCTCTAGAGCAAACTATTTTCGTTGTGACAAGAGAATTTTGAGCAATGTTTTTATTCTCGTATAATCACATTTGTTGAGTGGAATTGTATGCATAATAAGTATTTTTTTAGAGATATATGCGTACGCCACTTTTGCCACCACAGGAAATGTAAACATGTCATGTATTAGTGAAGTCAATGACCAGCCGCATTACAGGGCTTGCAGAACCACATTTGCGTACACTCAAAGAGTTCTTTTAGCATTTGAACCTAGTGCACTCACGCTTACAATATGCCTATTAGTTCCAAAAGAAGGACGTTTACTGAACTTTTTGAGGTTAGATATGTATCAGGAGAAGAGTTTTATCATTAAAGCGGTATTTACATACAAAAAATAACAAAATTTTATTTAAATATGTATTCACAAAGGTGTGCATACACAACATCTACATGATTTTTTATGCCACAAAATGTGTACCTAAATAAGTTATCAGCATTGTATATTTATTTTTCTTGAGAGTAGAATGGTATAAGATTTACCTGATGCATTTGCGGTTCAGATAGAATTATGATCAGGCAAAAAATGTTTAACTGTGTGGGTGGGCGAGATGTTTCCACAATACATTGACTGCCAATTGTGCTGTGAGATTCTTCAGCTGCCGTGCCTCTGGAGTAAATCCAATGCTTTAAACATGCAAGCAGATATACAATAATGAGTATTTCATAGTTTCAAAGTTTTCTAATAGCCAGGTAAAATTGATTCAATCGATTTATAGAATACTCCTAGATCAGTTTATTCCGCAATCATATTATAAATGAACGTTAAATAAACTCATTAACATAATATTTATATTCTGGTTATTTTTGAACCTTTCCTTTGCTTACACCAATTGTTTATGAATAAAAGACGAAAGAACTTCGGTAAAAGAATGGAATAAGGAAGCAAACTGTGAATTGAAAAGATGATGCAAAAATATGATCAATAGTACATTCAATTGTAAAAATGGTCGATCATGTATAAACTTCGGATTTCATTGTCTTTTTCCTATTCCTATTTTTACACAGGTGCATTCAAAACATCGAGGTTGATGATCCCTTACCTCTCATACATATATGTACATAATTCAGGATGTGTCAACATCTCGAAAAGGGCAGATTTTGTTAGAGCTCTCAAGCTTTTTTCTTTCAAGCAAATATTTTTCCTACTTTGGAAATCAAAAACATCTATCCTCACAAAAAACAGTAAGTATATTTGGGAGGATGTATAGTGAAATGATTCGTTTTATGTCATCGTCGCAACGAACACCCAATTGAATAGAATATTGATAGTTGGGTATATATATGTTTCAAGAGTGACGTTTTCAAAACTTCCGAGAATTTTGATCACCTTGTGTTTGGAAAGATAATATTCATTTGGAAGAAAGATAGTACAACGTACTCTTTCCCCTTTTTATACGTTGCATACAAAGAAGCTAGATGAATGACTTGAGGTTTAAAGCTGCATCCTAAGACATTTTCATTTAAATTAAATGGAAATTAAATTCAATCTTTCTTACGAATCAACTTCAAATCTATCAGACTTGGGAAATCACCTTGCGGTTCTAGCTGTCAAAATGAATCCAATCGTACATCGTATCACTTTTTTATTTCATTTGCACTTTACTCGTACAAAATGTAATCAAAAGTGTGAACGCCCTTTCCGATCTGATAAACATTTATGAAGAATCATGCATTATCTACCGTTTATGCGTATGTCTCCACGTCACAATTGGAATAGCAGTTTTTATGTAATTTCCATCATCACATATATTCTTTATGCATTCTGGGAGTCATATAGCATTAACTCGTTACGACCTGACAAGATCATGTGTCTTACGTTTGTTCGCGTTCGGTGTCAATAAAAATACAATTTTCTTATAGACTTCCTTAAAGTTCATTCCCCTTCCGTTTGTATTAATAATCGTGTATAAACGCATGATTATGTATTTAACTCAAACGGTAGCAGTAGATTAAAAGTGAGTCCAAATCATCAGCAGATTGTTCACTGCAAAGCTCGATTGCACCACAGCACTTATTACTATTCTTATGTATTTTTGAGATAAGGTGTTTTGCTTCCTTTCCTACCACAATGTCAAAAGCCAACAATCTCAGGAAGAGATAAAAATGTGTGCGTGCATATCATTGTACTTGGAAGTAAAACGTGCAAGCGTACATGTACATATTATAGTGATAAAGAGACACATGCAAATTTTATATGATTACTACAATCATTTTGTAAAAATGTATTGAATAACATGCATCAATTATTGAGTGTCCCACTGCTGATGCCGTTGACTTTTTGACTTGAGCTCAAATAAGAGAGATATACAATATTTATACATTGACTCAATACAGTATTCCAAAGGTAACCCAGCACATTCATCATAATATAAGGAATGACTATAGTAAATGTGTTTGGTCAACTTAGTTCAAGACTTTTGCATCTATAATTATTACTCTTGTTTGTGAGATATATTGTATGCATCCTATGCACATGCGCCATGTTTAAAAAATGGCACCGTTTCCTCCAAAATACTACGTTCTTCCGTTTTCCACTGTACACGCACGCTATGAAAAGGGCCGATGATCCCTGCAACTTTTGCAGCTAATATTATACAGACTTGGGTAGGATGCGTTCGTCGATAGTTGAGCTGATTATCTTTATACCTCAGCATAATAGGTTACGTATACGAATGCTATTACTGACAAACAAAAAAGATTCTTGCAGCGATAAGGTAGATCGGGAGGCATTTTAAATATCAAGATTTGCAGTAAATGTAAAAATGGCACGAGTCAGGAAGTGATTTTTTCTGTGAGGAACAAAGCAATAATAACATGCAGCAGAGAAACACTCAAGCAGAAAGAAAAAATGTCTGATGCTCATATACCCATATAGCACGACGATGTGCAGAAAAATCGCATTATATGCATTGTTGAGTGGGAAGCCTTTAACTTAACAATGAAAACTATTTTTTACAGCTCATTATAGTAATCACAATAAAATATCTCAGTCAGTCAGTCGCACAATGAGTCAGGAGTACATTTTCAACCCTTTCGTTCTGCTTGCTTGCAATAATGACGCTCACCATATTATATGCTAGCAACCATTTTCTTAAGATTTGTGCATTATTATGTATTATATGCAACCTGTATGCATTTTTGAAGAAAAAAAAAATAAGAAAGGTAATGGCATGCAACAGATTGGTGTGCGTGATTTTGCTCAGCGTAGAGCTAAAAGTTATTTCCGTATATCCTTTTTGACATAATAATATAATTGTAATGATATGCAAAAGCAAGTTAGATCGCATGGGGTAAGTGTGTGCAACTTTAGCTTTAATAGAACCGAAAGATATGTACACGGCTGGTGTGTTAGACATAAATGGTTGCTTTTACATGGTATTATATCTATTAAGAGTGATGGTAGAGTATAAAACCACCTCCAACATTACGAAGCTGGTACTGCTGCTACATTTAATATTATTTAATGATAATAATATCAACAAAGGAAGCAGGTAAAGAAGAGGGCATTACCCTTTTGGTGCCATTCCTTACTTATGCGTGGCCACGTAATAATAACATCCTTACTTATTTTTTCCTAATAACGAGAAGTAGTAATTCTTATAAAGATGAAAGACGTCTCTTGATCATTATAAGGAAAATAGTCATGACTGGTCACCTTAACTTATGAACATCCTTTTTGCACGTTGCTGTTTCATAATGCACAAGCTGTTATATCCGGCCGCTCATTTAGCAGCAGCAGATAATGTTTCAAATATCAAAACTAACCCGATGTATCTAGCAAAGAAAAATTGCTGATTTTGTGTGTCAAAATAACTTGATATGTGTACATTAACGTTTTCCGTTCAGTAGCATGAATTAATTTAAGAATCTTTTTGATTACCTTACATAACAAGTGCATCTTACAGTTCTTTTTCCTTTTAACAAACGTGTGTCACTGGTATTCTTCCCACCTACTATCTTTTTGTAAATCGAGTACCTCTCTGCATGCATTAAATGAATGAATGAAAACGAGCGTACACTAGTAATAAAATGCAAACGTGACGTAATCTTTTTTTTTCTCCTCTTCCTCTTAAAACTGTCTAAAGACTAAAGTTTTTTCTTCGCGTAATAACATGATAATGTGTTTTGAATGTTGTAGAAAGAGAAATCGTGGTTCGGTTCTTTGCAGAATAAAAGGGAGTTAAACCTACAAAGGAACAATGCAAGGAATAAAACGGTAAATCATTTTGAAAGTAAAAAGGGAAGAACCCTCACAACAAACATTATTTGTCTTGTCAGTCGGTCAGTATGTTTCTAGTATAATCCTGAGACTGAAGGAGTTAAAAGTAAAGGTGGCATAAACGATGTTTCTTACAAGCTATTCAGATTATGAGTATGCGATAATGATGGTACATGATGTGGCTAAAGCTAAAGATGCATGAATACATTTATGTAAAAAGCTGATGCATCGAAGCGTGGTTACGTGAGCTTGTCCTTATAAAGTTCATAAGAAGTACGTAACAATGTTCACGGTTGGGTGATTGGTTTTGACTCTGCGAGAAATCACGATTTTCTTCGTCTTCTTCCTTATAAACCCAGCGAACGCTATTTGCGTCCCAATTGTGAAGATGAATTGATTTATACAATGCTCATATATATATGTACATGCGATTCTGCTTTTAAGCTTTTCATTACTTGGTAGAATTTTGTCACATTCAACTTAAATCATCGTCAGCAAACTCCTTTTTTAAAAAGGAAAGCTAAAGTCCTCATTCACTTTTTTCTTCCGCATCTCTTCGGGGATTATATTATCGTTTCACAACCCACAACAACTGAAGATCTGCGTGGGTTGAGTGCCCTTTCGTTCTGCACCACTCAAAACAGCGTGTTCTCATGCCTTTGATGTTTACGAAAAAAATTGCTGTGAATGAAATTTATTTACAGCATCGCAGCGGCAACAGTTAGTTGAATCTAAAAGGACTTTGATCCGTTATAAGATTCGTTTGAAATTTTTTTTAGATGGGTACAACGATAGTATACTTTTACTATCGTGTATTGTAGGTGTTTCTGATAGGCCTTTCCAATCGAAATTAAGCAGGAGTATGACGTATAGAATGTATGTGGTGTACTCCACAGCGCGGTGTCATTAACATCTTTTCCAGCAGTAGACATGAAATGCGTTTACGGTTGCATACAATGTGTCGGCAGGTATTATTGTAATAGTTTATCTGGCAGGAGAACTTGGAAGTGCTGGATTGGTAAAGGTCCGGACAACACTCCATCCATCCGACTGTACACGAGACCCATCCGTAGGTTATTGACCCATGACTGTTGTTGTTGTCGTATCACGCAGGTATTTTCCCTCCAGTTTTGAACATTTCCACTTTTGTTTTTACGTTTACTCCTCCAAAGTACTCTCTTGCATTCGTATACATCACGTCATTTAAATGGCTTGTTTATGTGTGAATAACATTTCCACGTGGATTATATTTCGTTCCACCAGTTAGTTCATGCAATCACTATAGTCTTTCCCTCCACATTTATGAAATTTACGCAGTATCTTTGCAATGTATACATTTGTAAACTAATTAACTTCATCAAGTCCAAAAATTATGTTTAATTAGACCATGTAATGTCCTTTTCGTGTAACGCTATCAAAAAAATCTTAAATGCTACAACTACAACTATACATGAGATGCATAAGATAATGTGGTAGTTATAGTTGTTTCGAATTCTGTGACGGGAAGTAGAGTTACCTGTCCATTAATATATCAGAAATTAACCGAAAGGTGTGGGAGAGGAATATAAGCTTGATAAACAGCGCACCCATATCGTTTTATATTCGATGATATGACAAAACTACAAAAAATAAGTAGTACAAAAATAGCATTTACTGTAAATTTTATGTTACAAAGAACTTGGTACAGTTCACCAATTACATCAAGGGACAATAACAATATGCGTAACTTTTATTGATAAAGGGCAAAGCGCAAACAAACTTTTTAAAAACTTAAGGAAGCCATTCATTTTGCTCTCTTAATGCATCTTGTCAATTTTGTAAGCCAAAAGATTCCATATAGCTCACAAATGAGACTATTTCCTGTGTGTGAATGTACGCTTCTGGTGGTTGCAGTGGTGGCAGTAGATAATGTTTCTATATAAATTGTTATGCTACCTGAAGACAAAAGATCATTGCCCCCTCTCACTCTGCCTTGGGTTCCATTTATTTTCCGAATCCTTATCATTTAGCACAAAATCCTGTGTGAACTCTGCTTTGTAATATAGAGGAACCCACACTTTATAGCTAGTGCCTAGTGCGTAAATAAAAAACATTTTATGCATGCATCGGGAATCCTCTTCACTTCTAAATTACCAAAAGTCGTTTGATGTTGAAAAACAAAAGAAAAATTCGAAGTTATGACAAATTTCCAAAACAATTTTCATAAAACAAAATATGGTTCTATGCTTTCAAAGGCGTTGGTTGCTTATGATAAGGTAAACATCAACCCTCATTGCGTTGCTACACACAGTATACCTGTTATTGTAAGATCAACTTGTGTCATGCAGGATGTGAATTGAATGCGATAAAAAAAGTCGGAAGAAGCCCACTACTAGCCTATAGAGGTGAATAAATTTGCTAGAACATGAAAAGATGAAAGGTTCTCACTAGGAAACTCGGGTTGTGATTTCGAGTCAGCGGAGGTTCACAATTAACCATTATGGATATTATTTTTCTATGAGATAATAATGCATAGCCAAACATTCGCTTGAGCCATGTTTACGATAATGTTGCATATAATTATTGCGATGCATGAAGTCTCATGTCTTACGCTCATCGAAAGTGCTCATCAACTTTCTTTCAGCTCTAAAAGTCAAAGGGTAACCGGATGAATTGTTAACGCTGCACTGCTGGCGTGGTAAGTTTTATTTATTACGTTTTCCCATCCTGAGCGTGTTTTCAAAACAATTTAAAATTGACCTTTCTTCCCACACTTATTACACCATCGTTCGCAGTGCAGATAGTGTAACTGCATACTTTGACAATCATTTCTTTTATTGCATGTATGACTGTAAGATGATAAAAGTGTGTTTGTGTAGCCCTTTATTTTGCTATTAAGTATCCATTTCCTCATTTGATCGGCATGAGTGCTATCATTAATTTGTTGTGTTGTGTACGATGTAATCCGAGCAGCAGTAACCAATCTGAATGGTTGGATCAATAGGCGTTTAGAATGGAAGCTATAAATTACAGATTTGAAAAAGCCAACAACCTGGCGACCCTAAAAAAACAAATACTGTAGAATTTTCTTGCTTGAAATGGATAAATACTTGACAAACAAATTTATGATGTATGCGCATAATCTAGGTGGTAATGTAAAAGAATATACAATCATTTTAATATTTTACCTACTACCAAGATGATTAATGAAGCATGAATAGTCAAAACCGACATAGCGTCGCATTTAAAAAAGTTATCATCCAACTTCCCATGAAATTAAGATGTAGTTGTCTCACAAGGGTTCCTGCTTGCACATTTTTCATAATAATGACTCTAGCCCTGTTCCTCTTGAAAAATAGCATAGAATTTCCATCTGCATGATGCAGTCATGTAGATATTAAAAAATTATTATACAATATTCAGTGATTCAGATATCTTTAGCTATTTACATACATAATATAAATACATAAATTGTATATATTTATTTTCATACCAAGTTGACAATCAATATAAAGTTCAATAGACAATGTTCAATGATTTGTATTGATGCTGTCGATTTTCATATTATTACAATGCAACATCCTCATTGGAAAAGCGTGATTGCAGATGTGAATGAATTTTCGCTTATTGATATCCAAGCATGATAAACTGAGCGTTTCGTGTAGGATGCTTTTTTGCGAATATAGATTGAAATTGAAAGGGAAATCCCGTTTGTAAGTGTGCTTTGGAAAAAATGAAAGTTTCACTTTATTCATTGTTGTACCATTATTCCTGGTGTTTCCCATATAGTTCCTTTATTTTTTATGCTTATAGACGATGACGATGAACAGTGCATTAACTGCATGGCACATATTACATGATGTCTATGACTTGACAATAATATTGCCATTAACATTTAACACACTGCCATCATCAAAAATTATTTTTGTTTTGTTCAGAGTTCGGAAGAGGAGTCCCTATTGCTAGCAGCTATTATGACAATGCACGAGTAGCGAAAGGAAGGCAGGAAGGATATGAAATATTAGAATGCGAAATTTCCATTACTAATGTACCCACCTTTATTAGAGCTTACATGTACCTGTCACACGGTTGCTTGTAACAATCCGCAAAAAAAAAGAGGAAGGAAGGTACACTACATGCGTACATGATGCAGAGATGATGATGGTTTGATTATGTTATTTATTTATCGTACCCATGTAAGATGTGATATGATAGAATAATGGATGCCGGATGACGTTGATAATGACTGTGTATTGTGGAGATGATGACGAGGGCCTGATGGGAAAATGGGAAGCGAATTAAGTGGCAAAAGTACATGCTATAAGGTATATATAGTGGCTTAAAGATATTAGCAGCGGTAATCTGTGTGTCTCATAGTAGTAATATGTAATATGCGCGCATAGACACACACTTACCTACAGCAACAGAACGCAGTGCGCAGAGCATTGTTGTGGATGGAAAGGGCAGTGGACTCTAAAGCATGAACACAATTACCATTATCTCTGTCTGTTGTGGAAAAAACACAGTGACTTACATAAGAAGACAGTGAACCCAACGCCTGAGTGACTTACTACCTTGGTTTTGATTCTCACTGTTATGCCAGCAGTCACGACTATTATGAAAAAGGAAAATCTCTCTTTTTTTTACTGCTGCCATATACGCCTTTACTGTAGTCTGATAATAAAGGATACACAAAAGTATATATGATTACATCTGTATACTTTTATTACTGTATGTACATATATTTATATAATAAAAAATTATACAGTGATGCTAATTTTTTTTTCTTTAAAAAGCATTCACACTGTTACCTATTACGTGTACGAATATCTGCATACTAGTAGTTTAGGCATGCATCCCATTCATACCTTATATACCTATTTCGAACCAGGAAGAGAATTTTTAAATCGTTTTCAAAGTGACTGACTGTCAAACTATATTATAGTTAATTTACAGCGCTGTTTGATATGGTTGTATTGTGGTTCAATCTATTTTGTGAGCTAGCATTATATCAGATTAAAATGGTTGGAGATCTCAGCATGATTTTTTACTCCCTTTTTGATTGCTATGAGCGTACAAAAATAAAATGTAAGGCTCAAAGCGCGCAATGCGTGCAAATGATGATTAACGCATGCATCTGGTACAAAAATCTACTCGCGAACAACAAAAGTGAAGATGATTGTTGCATGTACAGTAATTTGCTATCTATAAAGTTTTTGCATATGTATGCATGTTAAATTAGTATGATGAGAGCGATTTTTTTGTTGTGGATGGGTTGTGGGAGGGAAAGAAGATGAAGAGGGTTTTATGCTCTGATGAAAGTGAATCTGTGTGACAATCTGCAATCACACAACAACAAACCTAAAACCGTCATCATCATCATGATCATCATCTTAAAGTATATTGTCGTGACAAAATGAAGAATTTTATTTTTTACATGATAGCAGAAGAGAGTTAATGAGGCAATAGAGAGTAAAACTCCTTCTAAAGCTTTGATTAGATAATAATTGTCTTGTGCGAATGAGCGAGTACTTATTATGCTGCCTGAAGGGGGACGGGAAGAGATGAAAAGAGAAAAGGGAAATTTTTTAACACTTCATCGTCCTAGGACAAAAACGTCATCTTTTTGTGTAATGATGGGACTTTCAATGCAAGTTTCAACAGTACATGAGACTTTTTATTAAGCAAATACGAGTTGCAAGCATTAATACCATCATGCGTAATTTCATAGTTTTTGTAACACGGAACCTTTTGCATCAGCAGGTTCAAAGGGAACGTTATAAAAAGAAATTTTGAGACATGTAATTCAGACACGGATTATATTGTATAATTTACGTAAATGCGTCTTTTTATGTCTGATTTTTATATATTATTATAGGTTTTCAAACAGATGAATATTATGTGTTAACTTCAACATATAACCTGTGATACGCTACATATATATGCATAGCCGTTCGGACGTGAAATTGAAAATTAAGCAAAATTGAACATTTAACGGAAAACAACTTCCTGTGAATTGTTCAATTTGTTTTCATTTTCTTTGACTTATTCTTTGAAGTCAGTCAAAGTATTTGTTAACTTGGTGAAAGAATTTATATGCACAAAATGTTTTTATCCAGTAATTAGGATAGTTTCTTGAAAAAATGTTTTGCTACAAAAGTTAGAATTTCATATTTCACTTTAGGAAACCGATGCATCAACCGATCAAATGCTGCATTAAATCCATAAAAACATTATCCAAAATGCTTGTTATAGACCCTTCATTGGTCTCGTGCAAACTGGATAAATATAGAAATAGAAATACATTTACAAAGAGTTTCATAGAATTATTACATTAGTACAAAGTGAAGTGCAAAATGTGATAGATTAGTTTCTAAATGACTGCGACTATGTCGAG
>JAQIXW010000840.1:0-24137 GCA_034700685.1 Willowsia buskii
GTCCAAATGTTTGTTTAATAGTTCTGGAAGCTTGTTTTTTTGTCAAAATTGTCTTTGTACTAATAACTGCTTTTACAGAGGAAGAATTATTTTTATGCTATCGTCAAGTAAATTTTAATTAATGTCTTTATTGATTTAACATTTTATTTATGGTATCACATTTCAACACGAACCTGTCACGTCAAGACTCATGTCACTGTAAAAAGGAAGTTTTCCGCAGGCTTGGCATAATCTAGATTTACAAAACTTTGAAATGGAACAATTTTAATTAAATATTTGTTCATATATTGTACAAAGTCACACAATTTTTTAACATAGTTTTGGCGTGACTAGTTGCCGTATAGACTCTTTCTGTATGCCTTCACAAATATATTAACCAGGTATTACAATTTACAATTTGCTTAAAATGTTTTACCACTAAACAAAACTTAATTTTCGCTTGTATAATAAATGCATTTAAATGTTCAACTTTGTGAGTGCGATCAGCAAGCACTGTTAAGTTCTACTCTAACAATTAATAGTAAAAATAGTATATACGTGGGTGCAGGGTGAAATTTATTCTAATTAAAGTTACGTTAAAACTTTGACACGAGACAGTTTCTGTGAAAGCGCTTTCTTGAGTTTAATTCAAAATTCATCAGATAGATTTACATTATCGTCAATGCCGTCATTCAAGGCTTTGACAGCTTACATGCCATGCCACTGATCTTTAATGATTGCATTCGGTCACACGTGCATTTTACATATTCGCGGAATTGAGGTGAGACTGAGAAAATTTACGGCTTTCGTGTAAATTTTGTTACTGCTGAGCCTATCTTGTACACATCAGAGAATCCAATGCTAAAAATAAACTAATGGACTTTTGTTTTTTGAAAAGGTGAAATACATTGGCATTGCAAGCCACAGTCACTCCAAAATATATGTGTGTGAAAGTGCTTCTAACTTTTATTCTGTGACATACTAAAATTTGTTTCAAAACTATTTTCTGCGTATCTAGACTCAATATGAAAATGGATATGAAAAAATTGCTATCCAAAATCCCCACCAAAATTTTGCTGCACATTCAGCTCCGCTTGATTGAAATGGTTCTGGTGAAAATACAACTTTTCAAAATAAGCAAAAATCGGAATTCAATTGTTGACTTGAAGGAAAGTACGAATTCCAACGTCAATTTGAAAATGATTTATCGAATTCATGTGATCGTTCGTTTTGTACAGGCTGTGTTTCTCATTGGAAATCTGTACTGCGGATACATACCAACCAGTGGAAATGGAATACTTCGGATGAGCTTTTGGGCTTTGTCGGTATCAATAGGAAATTTGATATTCGATTTTGCAAAGGGAGATCTACAGCCTCTTGGCCACATTCTAAATTCGTTACTTCAAGAAGATATAGTAAAAGAATCTCTGCTTATTAAATTCTTGCAAATGAATATTCCCATAATATCTGTAATAGTGAGTTTATCATACGGAGTTTTAGCTGCACTTATAAACGTAGATCCCATTTCAACTTTTTTTAGTAATTACCTCAGTGAGCATACATTTATTATAGGCAAAATGGTGCTTCGTTGGCTTATGATAACTTTTGAAACTTGGGATTTCTTTGCTTCAACGGTCCTGGCTTGTTTCGTTTTGTACGATGGCATGTTTTCAAGCTATATTGCTTTAGCGTCACTAGGAAAGGAGTTGCTACGGCAGATAACTCATCACTCCAGAAATACAAGTGATTTTTCACCAAGTTGTACAAAATTCCGAAAATGGTACAAGTCCTATCGGGTTCTGCAAATATATACAATACTTGTAAACGACTGCTTTCAAAGGGATGTCGCAGTCAGGTTCAAAGCCGTACTAATGTCTTTTGTAATCGCAATTGGTACAGTCTTTCTAAATGGCAAGCTTCGTGCTAGTACATCGCTGGTTGCTCTGGTCATCACTGGATACTGCGTTCTAAATGGATATATTCTCATGGCAATTGGCTACTATTTTCCTACAAGACCCAACGTCATAAGCAAAGAAATACTGAACTCTCTTGAAAGTTGGATTGGATGGGATTCTAAAAATGAGTGGAATGGACAAAGCGTAAAAAAGTACTCACTGTCAGTAAAAGCATGTAGAGATGTGAGAATCATGATTGGATCGGCCAACTTTTATGAGAAACAAACTCCTTTAAATATACTTACATTTCTAATTGTGCAAACAATCAATTTAGCTTTGGTACTTTAAATTGTATCTGTATTACATCTAGAATAAGTATAAACCATAAAGAATATATGTGTTGGCTATTGGCTTAATATTTCTTTCTTTTAGTGTCATATTTTCTTAAATAAAAATACCACTTGAATAATTAAGTAGTAATTTCAATATAAAAATAGCCAAGTACATATTTAAAAAGTGTTTCGAATAAAAATCGCACATAATTCTTACTAAAAAACACGTCGTCGCTTAGTCATCAAAAAAAATTTTCGCTACAAATAAAAGTTTAGGATTTTTCTAAATATCTTTTTTAAGTGTAAGTAGATTAGTTTCTACCATTGCATATTTTGTCTACGCCGTTTGAATATGAATGCATCCAATGCTATCAAAACGTTCGTCCTCGGGAATATCATGTTAATAAATGATTATGTTATTGTGAGCCACCCCTGAAACGGAAAAGCGAGCTTGACTGGTGGAGCTATATGATATCAAAACTATATGATAACATTACGTTTTATCGTAGTGTGGCATGGCTAGGTTAGGTTTAGGTTTCAGTGTAATGCAGGTAATTAAAATAACTGTCGTTGTACGGGAAGGTGATATGTAAATAATAAATTACTGCGGCACAACATTTTTTAAAGAAGGAGACCCCATTAAATTTCATTAAATTTCCAATTGTGCAAACCATCAGCCTAGCAATAGCAAACAATAGCGATAGCTTAAAAAACGTATGAAAAGTTGAATGACTCGAAGTTCAACTTAAACACTTCAAACTTATTCAAACAGTACTAGTTCTTTAATGGCATTTTTACAATTATGTTAGCGGCTATACAAACTTACAAATATTTACAGTACAAAACTAACGAAGTATTCAATAACGAGATGTATTCCAAAACACTCAAGTTTCATTGTTGGTTTTGTATCATTACAATGTATTCAATATCATGGCTTCAAGTGTCGTAGGCAAATATTTTTATCATAACAATAACCGACGAGCTGGTCTAGAGGTTTGGTATGTTCATATAAGAAAATTTTGAAACCAAACTTATCATTTCTATGAAAAATTGTGTAATGTGTCGTTTAACGAGCAGTATGTAATATATAGTTTGCAACAGTTATCGACTGACACAATGTGATCGGTCATATACAATTTACTGTGCTGTATTATGACCAGATGGTAATAAATACAGCATTTATTCCATCAAAAAATATTTAACGTGTTTAGAGAAAGTTTTATCAAAAACGGTAGGAAACGCACTTAAAATCCCACGATGCGCATAAAATTAATAATAGTATTTGTGATTGTTATCATGCCAAAAATGGCACTATGTAAAATTCCGTGCACCTCTCACAGGTACAATTTGATCGAAAAATATTTTCTGGGGGTAACGAAGAACATTGCTCAGTTTACTCTATACATCTATAACCCTATGTGTCCAAATGATTTGTTTATCGTTGCCAAATATCTCCGCCAAATAATTACCACAAAGCCCGCAAATGACAAAATTGCAGACCAATTTCCGACAAAATATTCACAACCTTGGACTTTAATATTCACATACGGTGTTACTGACCACATGCAATTTACACGTGTTCATAAATCCATTTACAACCTTTGGAAGATGTTTTTAAGCATCTACAGAATGCTTATCATATTTTCTTCAAGTGAACTAAAACTATCCAACTTCTCCTGCGTAGACGACCTTGTGATCAATTACAACACAAACTCAAAATATCAAAGGAAGCTAGTCGACAGTTGCCATGAGGATTTTTATTATCAAAATTATATACAAAACTTTCAACTCCTCAAAATTGTTATTCCAATTCATTCTGCAGAAAACGATGCAAATGCAGATTTCTTTGTCATTTGTCCTGACCAAGGCTCCAAATATATTAACCAAAAAACTTCAGCTAACCGGTTACTAAACCCAGCCATTTTACACAAAAAGTACTATCGTCTTAATGCAAACAAAATAATTTCAGTGACTTCGCGCAAACCTATATTTGCCACTACAAAAGAGGCTAGCAGTGCATTTTCATGTGAGACACTTTACGCTAAACGGCAGTATAGACGATTAAAACATGTTGACTACTGTCCTGACAAAAACATGGTGGCAATAACTCTATCAAAAGTGCACAACTTTACCATATCTGATAGTGGTACAGGCCTAATTTATGCACGAATTCCTATTCAATTTATAATGATTATAGAAGATCACCAGTTCTCCACATATTTTGAGTATTCCACTGGACATGTTTTGTACTATGGCTTAGAAAAGAGAAGTGGACACAAAAACTGGGATTTTGAATTTTGGGTTTCAAAAGATGCCTGTTTTGTTTGGATTACGACATTATCTGTAACAATACTTGGGACATTGCTAGCTCTTGTGTCGTATATTGATAAGTTAGAATATCAGCTAGACTTTAGAAAGATGTTTAGTGAAATATATTTGAATTTTTTTCTTGTCACGCGCGCGTGTATAAAAATTCCTAACGAAAAGAGCAAATTTTGCATAAGTCTTGTTTGGCTGGGAATTGTTGTTTGGAATTTTTATGACAACAGCTTAACAAGTGTTGTGACAGTGCCAGAGAAAGTTGTGGGTTTTGCCACTCTCAAAGAATTTGCTGAAGCTGGGTACCAAATTGCATTATCCTGGGGTATGATTGATTTTATTAAAGAGCCACTGATAAAGGCATTCAGAAAATTTGGAGTTAAAAGCAATTTGGAAGATATGATTCTTAATATTGAGTATAGCGGAGATATGATAAAAGAAATATATCCGGTCGGAATATTTAGAAAAGTTGGGTTTCTGGGGTTTTCTGATGATGTGGATTTGGAGATGCCAAAACTTGAGAAACGTTTTGAAACACAATTCGGAGGTAAGTTGAAGTTGCTTCGGTTAAGAGAAATGATCGATGAGATGCTTTATTTCTGGCGAATACGTGCTGTAAATGCTTACTGGATTGTGGAAACACTTGGTCGGTTGCAAACTGCTGGCTTGATTAGGCATTGGAAAAAACTGTCAGTTCATGCTGCTCATATTTTAGAGCAAGATGTATACTTGTCATCGGAAGTGGAAAATTCTCCAGATTTGATTAATATAGCCAAGGTTTTTCCTTTGTGTGCAGTTCAGTTTGGGTTACTTTTGATGGCTTGTGTGGCTTTTTTCTTTGAAGGGTTGAGTCGCTTACGTTGATTCAGTCACCATAAATTATTCATTTAGTAGATTTATAGCAAGTTATTCGATTTAAGGATTTAAACTAAAAATTAATTATAAATATTGTTTTCGTAATAACACTAATAACTGTATTTTAATGGTTGCTAAGGGAATTCGAAAAGAATATGGGATGGAACTTATTACGTTTTATGCTCATACTCTGGTTGATTCAATTATTTTGGAAAGGGAATAAAACATGAGTTTTCATATAGAATTTAATGACTTGTCCTCATGCCATTTGTTTATTTTATATGTCATTAGTTTGAATGTACTTTTTAGACTTTATGGATAATAAACTTATTTGTGGTAATTACAGTTAATAACCTTGACATGCAATACTGCACTTCTTTTTTATTTCAGAGCCTTTTATGTGATCTTTAGAGATTCAGATATTTTATTTGCATTATGTTCTCTGCAGAATAAGCTTTATCCGTTCACTAATACGTTTGTGCACGCTCTTTAACACGGCAAAAATAAGCGTATTAAAAACATCCAAAATATGTTGTCTCACTTATGAATGGCACAAAACTTTGTAAATAATTGTAACCAAAATATTTGGCAGTCAAATATTTACTTACAATCGATAAATTTCAGTAAGATAACAACCGTTGAAAAATGTTTACGTAAACTATTTGCAGTATAAATATTAAGTTGTAATGTAAAGTGTAAGAAACAAAATGTCGTGATAAAATGCCACAGTGCAGTTGTTAGTATAATTATGAATTAGTTTCTGAAAAAACCCTATTTGTATTTTTTTACATAGTAGAGGTATATTATTTGCAAACAAATTTTAGTCCACAGATTAACAATACTTTGATTAAGCCCTCTTTTAAAACTTTTGTAAGCCTTCTTAACAACACCCATAAACTTTACAATATAATATATTTGGTAACGAATGACTTCTCGCAATCCAAGAAAGTGTATCTTTTCACATATTAAAATGAATAGAGCACAGAGTAGACCAGTACCTAAAACCGTGAAAATCACCAAAATATTACCCAGAATACCAGGTGCTATAAACTCATTACGCTCCCAGCTAACGTCGTTATACTTTTCTGCTGTTAGTTTAGCAAGTTGTTTCCAAATTCCTGTTTCAGCGGCCAGTAACTTTACTCGCTCTACCGCATATTTTGGCCAGAAATATCGAAGCTCAATCATCTCCGTGTTTTCAAACAGTGTCTCTTTCCCCACATTCATATTCACATAACCATCTCGTCGCAAAGTTCTGTATATTTTTAGAGATTTGGCATGAGGTAAAATTACTGCGGATCTATTACAACTTTCTAATATTTTCTCAAAATGGTGATCTTCCAAGTTTTCAAATGAATCATAAAAGGACTTAAATACATTATCAACATTTCCATCGTATAGCAAGGCAGTTTTCAAAAGCATATCACTGAGGTTTGGATGCACCACAGAATTATTTACAATAGATGCAATATAGCTATATTCAGTTCCATTTTTGTCTACAAGCATCGATTCAGCAGTTGCGTGAACCTCCGGGTAATAACTAATAGAGGTCTTATCAAGAAACTCGATGTCGCAAAAGACATAAAAGTTTAGATTGTACTTTTCTTGGAACAGCAGAATTTTCAATGGATTTGAACAATATTCTTGCCCCTTGTATAGTACAACTGACAGGATTGCAACATCCAAAGAAAATGTAGCTCTAGTATAAATGCTAAATCCGTCTGAAATGAGTTGACTATACTTTTCATACGGTATTGGACTTCGAGGTGCTATCAAATTGTAAACATTCACGTTTTTGTTAGCATTGCTTATTATAATTCCTGTTAGAAGTATTATTATATTAAATGCTGATATTCCTCTTCTAGCAATTAGGTCATCAGGAAACGGGTTTCCTTGTTCTAGCAACACTTTGATATAAATAAAACCAAAGCAGAATTCCTGTCCGAATCGGTGAACAAGCAAAAATAGAGTGAAAAATGTTATTGCTATAGCAACCCAAACTGGTATTTCATATGCCTGAACTAGTTCAAAGAATGGGAGGGAAGGTATAGGTCGTTTCCCACAGCTTATAAATCTTAATCCTTCCCACGACCTATCAAATTCTGCGACTGCATACAATACCTGGCTCTTAAGAAGACTCACACTAATAAGTTCAGGAAATAGATTTAGTTCTCCGAGTGACTTGATTGAGTTTACAGGAATTCCATTTTCACACACTTTTCTGTGAACTACTTGACTTCTGTTGTCATTAAGCCCGGTGACATATATGCTATAATTTGAAAACAGTGATGTTCTTAGAAGATCAGCAAATTTTTCCTGTTTGTTTGCGAATATATCTCCAAACCCATTAGCTTTAAAGTATTTTCCTAGTCCACACTTAAACGAGTGGAATTCTTCTTCCTCCTTAAAAAAATGAAAATGTTGGGACTTTGAAAGATGTGAAAAATATTCAAATTTTACATGCACCATTTCTTCAGGCTGTAGTTGAAATGGGGTCTGCACAAAAGTTTCAAATCCAAGTGATTGAGAGTCAGATTGGTAATAAAACACCTGACTAAGAACGTGTTCATGGGAAAGACTCACTTGACAACACAGTTCTTAGCATATAATATGGCATTTGATTGGCTAAAATATTCGTTTCTGGATCCAAGACTAAAAGGTACAGATCGATATTGGTTGAAGGTCGAATATTAAGTTTCGTTGGTTTTCGTTCAAATGACCAAGTAGGAGGATATATAAGATGATGATTACTGTCATCGAATTTAAACGTGGCGATAGTCGTTTGGAATAAGATTTCCGCTGGTGGGTGTACCCCAATTCTTAACTCATTGTTCCAGGGTCTCACAGCTGAAATATATTTTTCATATTTGATACGTGAGCATGTACCCCTTTGGTAACCACCGGGACCTTCCCCTTGAGCATCAAGAAAATTCGAGAGATCACATTTTGAATGTTCCACAAATGAAAAGTTTTGCTCATTTTTCATC
Source organism: Willowsia buskii (assembly GCA_034700685.1). Lineage (NCBI taxonomy): Eukaryota > Metazoa > Arthropoda > Collembola > Entomobryomorpha > Entomobryidae > Willowsia > Willowsia buskii. Next base: position 8,368 of record JAQIXW010000840.1, read on the forward strand.
CGACTGGTTATGGCAATCCAAGAAAAGTAACCTCTTCGTGTTGTATTCCTGTTAAAACCAGTTTTAAAATGCAGCTGTTAAAAATAAACTTTTTACACATTTTATCAACAAATCTCTTTTTCAAAGGAAATACCTGTCATCGTCAGCGTCGTGATCTTCAGGGACAAATATTGGTACAAGTGTGCGTAGAATCACTGGAGTTTTTGTAAACAGTAGGTCTTAAAAATAAAAATTTGTCACATGAACCAACCAAGACTTTTCACTAATTTTTTGAATGCTTTCGTGCAAGTTATCAAGGTTCAGATAAGTCACGTCTAAATCCTTCCAGAATCCATTTAACGCAGTTTCGGAGAATTTTATGTTCTCGAGAAATGGTTGTAAGTAGTAGCGATGAAGTGGATAAAAGTAACCTAGCATTGTTTGGTTGGCTTCACATGCATAAATGGAAACAAAATAGGTCAAAATTGAGAGGTAACTAGCCATTTTCATTTTGATAACCGTATTTGTTTTAATTTTTAGGTATGTCAAATTGATTTTGTGAAACGCAGAGATACTGAAATCTTAAATGAATCTTTAATTATGTTCTCATGAAATTTGAATGATCTGATATTATATATGGTCAAATGAATGACTGAATATGACTGTTTCTGTTGGATTGAATAAACAGATGTTTGCATTTGTCGTTGCTAAGCTTTTCGTCTTCATTCTACTTTCGTTGGAACAAAAGTATATTATATCCATACATGTGGACTAAAACACCAAAATAAACCATTCAAAAAACTAGCACGTCCACACGTCGCAGTTGGCTCGAGCCGGAAACGTAGGCGTACTAAAAATACATGTAAAAATAGAACTTAAATTTATTTGTGTTTTCCATACAAACTCTTCCGTAATATGGGGTTCACAGAACGGCTAATACTTTTTCCAAGTTATTTAGTGTATCAAAAATAGCTTATGAAAATGATTACTGGCGGCAATCTAAATTCAAACTTACCGCCAAAAACGTTACTCAATAACTGAAATAAATGGGCGAATAAAAATCTCATCCTCGAATACATATTATACTTTTACATTAGACAGCATAAGCAAAACTGTCTTATGATTTGAGGGTGCATTTAATTTTGGATGGTTTTTATACAAATACATTAATCTAACACGTAGAATGAGATGGGGATTTACCACGTGCTGTATTCTACGTCGCAAAGTTTTCAAGTTGGTTCAAATAATTGATCATGTGCAAAATTATGATTGAAAATTAAAATTTAATAAACATGTAAACAGCAGATTGAAATGGCTACCAGCATTAAATGCATTGATAACTATGTTTGCTACAAACAAAACTTTTAAACAAAGTGATAAGTGTAACAAGTGTGTTGAGTGTATTTCTTTCAAGCTTTGTAGAATAAAAAAGTACTATTGGTGCCTTGTATATTATATAAATATTTTACGATACAATTCTCTTCAATCTTCTTTCCACAAATACATTAGCTTCTGTTTTATGATATGTATAGCATAGCATTTCAATTTTCAGGAGCACTAATTTTTAAAGCGAAATCCATTTATTTACAAATGTGATTGAAGACAAGGACCTTAAATCATGTCCTCAGTGTCTCTTATCTCAGCAGTTATAAAAACGATTGTGTTGGAAAACTCGACAAATGCCATAATCCCGACGACCTAAAGGTGTCGGAAAAGGTTGTTTTTAAAGGATAAGCCCACAATGGAAACAATGAAAAGGCAATAGCAAGCAAGTAAGCAAGAAAATCTCCGTGCATATAAAACCGTATATAAAACGGTTTCATGTATGACATACCTTCGTATGTATAATACCTATCATATATTTCTAAAAAACTGAAATGTTAACACAAGTTTGTTAATGTTACATATAATACATAATATTCTTTGGTTTTATTTTTGCACTGCGTAATACTATACAATGTCAAATAAACTTTATACCTAAAATGTCATCCATCATATATCTGAATCTAACTTAATTGTGAAGCTAATAGAATCAAGGTAATCTAAGATAGTAATATTTCCACTAGCATATTTCTGTTTTGCAATAAAAATACTCTTATTCTTTTTCATAAACTTTGATTCCCTGGACGGACTTTCTGAAATGAGATCAAACTTTGTTGCATCAATGTCAACCTGCATTTCCTTTAAAAATGTACAAATTGGAAAAATGACAATCTAGATTTTGCATCTTGATTCAACTTATGATGCCAACCCTCAGCATTATTGGTTGTTCTAGGTCTTACATTTTTTAACTAATTCCATAATGCTCTATCAAACTGAGCGTCAACATCATGCACCCAAGTATTCAATATATAATCATGGAATTTTTAGATTTTCTCGTTCGATAAATTATTGCCAATTTGAGAAAATCAGCATGCATATATTATTAATTACGTGTGAATTTGAATTTGTGAATGGAGCTCATAGTTATGGTTCATTGCATATAAGTGCATATATCTAAGATTGTAGAAGTCAGCATTAAAGTCATAGTAAATACGGAAATGACAACGATAATTAGGCAAAATCTTTATTCTGTAACTGTATTTCCAAATAATTCAAACTTTTGCAAATCAAGTACATATTTATACAAAATGTCTCAAACCCGTAAAGTATGAGAATCTTCTAGGTATCAATCTTCTGACGACAACGAAAAAATATATGCAAGAGTACACATGACCGAGAGCATGTCAGTTTCATCTCATCAGTATAGGTATGGTACTATGCAATGCAGAGTAATGCACTCTCTATTAAACTAAAGTGCATAATATGTCGGGTGTTCCTTCCCCATAAATATAGGTACATACAAACTAAAGTGCATCGCATTGTGTGACACACGCAACATACATAGGTATAGGGTGTATTTTGTCGGAATTTTCTACAGGTACTTAGGATATGATTGACAGTTTTAAAAGTTATCTCATTGTTCTCTTTTTAATTCCTTTTTGTCTTCGTTTTTAACAGTCGAAGGATTTAACAGAACGTAAAATTTTATGGTTTGATACTTAAGCCTCTATAATCCTTAAGAGAGAGGACAGTATTGAAACTATTTTTGTTCATGCACCCAGAAAATAAATTAGAAATGCATGCGTGTACATGTTCTGGTATAAGCATATATGTTGAAAAAAAATTGAATGGAATACATAAAAACATGCGGTAAAAAATTTAGACACGGCGGAACAGCCTGCATTGCTGGTATTGGCGTTGGCAGTTTGTACTAACTCTGATGCATACCCGAGCTGCTTAAAATTAGGGAATGTAAAAGCTTCATATTGTATTCATTTACAACAATAGTATTCTTATGCATGTAAAAAAATGATTCTTAAAGCTTATAAGAAACCCAATGTTTAGAAAGCTGACAATTCTACAGGCGGGCTACAGACATTATTCATTCTCATGCAGGAAGTTTTGCGCAGCTGACGTTCATAGAGCGTAATATTTATTGCTGGTGTTTCGTGTTCTTCAAATGGTGAAAACTTGGATCCTTTATTAAATTTTAAAGTTTAAACAAAGATAATTTCATTGAAATATAACTTAAAATGACGCGCTCATACATTTGTGTAATCTGTGAAAAGTCTCACGGGAATTCTCAAAAGCTCGAAAATCACATAAGAAGTCACACAAAGGAAAAACCATTTTATTGTAATGAGTGCCCTAATTCATTTTCCACCAAGGTAAATTTGCAAAGCCATCAGAAAACACACAGTGGAATTAAGCCACACAAGTGTAATATCTGTGAGAAGAGATTTTACTATCGCGCCGAGATACGAAAACACATGAACTCACACACAGGTGAAAGACCATACAAATGCGATATCTGCCAAAAATCCTATTCGCATTTTCCAGGTTTGTATGCTCACAAAAAAACTCATGCCACATCTAGAGACCGATTGCAGTGTACAAGTTGTACAAAAACTTTTGCGTCCAAACAATCTTTAAAAAGTCATGAGTTGAGGCACCTGGAAATGAAAAACTGGAAGTGTAAATTCTGTGGAAAGCTATTTCACACAAAAGCGGAATGGGATTGTCACGAACGTCGGCACACTGGAGAAAAACCTCACAAGTGTAAACTCTGCTCTAAATCATTTGTGAGTTTAGGTGAGCTTCAAAGTCATCTGCTTGTTCATACGAGTGAAAGACATTACAAGTGTGAAATATGTGGGCAGCGATTCAAACAAAAATCCGTTTGGAAAATGCACGTGGAAAAACATAAACTTGGAATTCGATATGATCACGAATGTTCCGTGTGTGAAAAAAAGTTCATCAGTGATCCTCGCTTAAGGGCCCACCTTAGCAATGTCCACTCAGTTGGAGAAACAGTTAAAACATTTGAATGTGAGATTTGCGAGAAAAGGTTTTTCACTCGCAATAATTTGCAAATGCACAGGAAAGCACACAATGGTCAAAAGTTTCAGTGTGAAATCTGCAGCACACAATTAAAATCCAAGAAATCTTTAAAGCTGCATATTGGCAGTTTTCACTCTGAGAAAACCATATCGTGCGACAAATGTCCAAAATATTTTGGATCTCGACAAGCCCTCAAAAGTCATTTAAGAATAACTCACGAGAAACCAACAAGATATCAGTGCATTTTCTGCGAGAAAGTGTTTAAACAGAGGGAAAATTTCAAATCCCATCTTTTAGGTCATATTTGTGAAAAGCCATATTTTTGTGAGCTGTGCGATCGAGAATTAAGATTCAAAAAGTTGTTGGATGCACATATCTCAAACTTTCATTTGGGAGAGCGGCCATATATTTGTAATATTTGCAAAGCATCCTTCCAGTCTAAAACTAGCTTGAAACAACACATGGATAAGCATACAGAGCAATTGGATTGTGTTTTTTGTAGGAGAGTGTTTCTAAACGAGAAACTTTTGTATGACCATATTCGAGTGCATATCGGAGAGGAAGCTTTATGCGTTTGTATGAAATGCGATATGGTATTCTGTGGAGAACTTACGCTAAGCCGGCATTTAAAAAACGGAAATAGGTGCAAGAGAAAGCAAGGTAAAATATGTGTTTTGACGTTGTGATGATTGGCCATATTATTTATTGTGATATGTTAACTGTAAAACCAGTATGGTTACAAATAATTACAGGTGAATCATTAGAAAGAAATACTGAACCAGGCACTTAGAATCAATGAAGTCGACACCAAACACGATAATCTGGAAAGTACTTGTTTCCAACCGTGGAACGACCGATTGAAAACCGGGATTTGGGAAGCATAATATGTAAATGTTTGTTGGGATTTCTGACAATTTATTTATTTTTATTATTTTTAGTTGATAAATATCTTACATTTAGTAATATACAGGTTGTTTTCATATATTTAGGTAATATAGTAAAATAACATCTTAATTTTTAAAAATATCTTAAATACTAGTGCATAGTTTATTTAAATTTGTGTAGTAGAGTAGCAATGCATTGTAAAAAAAATATTGGCGATACTCACGCGCGTTTGACAAGTGCAAAAGTAGTACTGAACATACAAGAATTAAAAATCGTGAGAAATATTATTTAAATTTTTCTAAAGAGTATACAAAAGCAGCTGATAATGAATTTCGTTGACTATGTTTATACTTAGAACATTACGAACTTTATAAATAAATTTTATATGCTAACAATATTGTTGATTTAGATTTATAATACATTTATTTGTAAATATTAATAAAGTTATTAATTATATATTGTATCGTAGCTCTCATAATTCGTTTGCAGATTTTTATTTTAAATCCATAATATCGTGTACATCCATGTCCATCATATGTACGTGTTTCTTCATAACAGCAAAAAAATCACTTTTTGCTGAAACACACCCGTATCAATATTTAATACAGCTTCCGGCTCCAAAAATTATGTAATGCCTTTATTTTTTTATTCGTTTGGTTGTAGGGGAACGTAAAACCATTTCTAAGATTTTATTAATAGATTTTATAATCCAATCGACTTGAGTATTAAAAAATAAATTATTCTGCATACATTCTTTTTTTCAGCTAATTATGTTCAGTAAAGGCCTTAACAGATATTTAGCGCATTAGAGTTGCTGATTAATATTTCGAACATCCTATTCAAGCACTCTATTATGATTCACGGCCGAGCTGTTGGTGAAAGCACATATAACAGGATTTAATGCGAATCTGAGCTTGATTTGCAGGAATGTGCTGCTCATAACATAACAGTCAACAACTACCAAGCCAAGGAAAATTTTTGAAAGGATCTTTGCTCTTGCTACATATTATGCATATCATGACTATTTAATTTTAGGACACAAGTCCTTTTCAAATGGAAATCAATTTCTCTACGAATGAGATAAGAAGAGGAACTTAAAACAGTAATGACAAATTCATAACATTTAAATTTTTGTAAACAGAAGAACAAGTTATAATTTGTCTGCATAGTTCATATGTCACAGATTTGTTCACAGGTACATACCCAACAACATAAAACATATGCATGTCTTGATCCAGTTCGTACACAATGGTAAATTCGTCAACATAAACAATGAATCCTCCATAATATAGAATTACTTGGTCTACGTTCATTTTGATGTTTGCCATCCATACAAAATACATTGTAATATAGTTCAAAAATGTATTGGATCCCATCAGTCTTTTACAAGTCATCTGAGAAAACCCACTGATATACTCACGAAAAAATGTAAGGAAGAGTCCATTTTTTGAGAAAGAGTGTTTGCAGAGTTGTCAAGTGTAAAAGCACATCTGTTAAATCATATTGACGAAAGGCTTTTTCTAAAATAATGTTAAATACAAAAATAAGATAAGATAAAATGCTCACAAGTATACACACATTTGTCTTAAAATTTATGCTGCTATGCTTTTAATGCAGGCTACTGAATTTCAATAATCCTTAAAACGGATGACACCATTTTTTTCCTGTACCCAAAGAATAAAGGAAAAATTCATGCGTACATGTTTGGACTTACGTATTGCAGTGGAAAAAATATTGAATGGAATAAATAAATACATGCACCAAAAAGGGTTAAGACATGTATAGACAGCTTATAATGCCGGCATTGGCTTTGGTACTATCACTGGTGTATACCCAAACAGCAAAATATTGAATAAATGAGCTTAACATTGTATTCATAAAAAGCAATAGAACACTTTTACATTTAAAAAAAAAATATTCTTAAAATTTTAAGTAAAACAGATACAACTGGAAGGCAACCAGGTATACAGACAAACCACACATTATTCATTCTCATATACAAAGTATTGCGAAGCTGACGCTCATAAAATTTTGTAGTTATTGTTTGTGATTCTAGTTTCTTAAATGTCATTTTTAATTGTATTAAATTCCAAATTTTATGGTTACGACGGATAACTTAATTGAAATTAATTGTAAAAATCAAAGCCCGTAAAATGACGCGCTCATACATTTGTGTAATCTGTGAAAGATCACACGTGAAATATAGCAAGCTCGAAAATCATATAAGAAGCCCCACAAAAGAAAAACCATTTTATTGTAATGAGTGCCCTAATTCATTTTCCACCAAGGTAAATTTGCAAAGCCATCAGAAAACACACAGTGGAATTAAGCCACACAAGTGCAATATCTGTGAGAAGAGATTTTACTTTCGCGCCGAGATACGAAAACACATGAACTCACACACAGGAGAAAGACCATACAAATGTGATATCTGCCAAAAATCCTATTCGCACTTTCCAGCTTTGTATGCTCACAAAAAAACTCATGCCACATCTAGAGAACGATTGCAGTGTAAGCACTGTTCAAAAACTTTTGCGTCAAAACTCTCTTTAAAAAGACATGAGTTGAGGCACGTGGAAATGAAAACGAGGAAGTGTCAATTCTGTGAAAAGGCTTTTCACAGAAAATATGAATGGGATTGTCACGAACGTCGGCACACTGGAGAAAAACCTCACAAATGTGAACTCTGTTCCAAATCGTTCGTGAGTTTAGGTGAGCTTCAAAATCATCTGCTTGTTCATACGAGTGAAAAGCACCACAAGTGTGAAATATGTGGGCAACGATTCCAACAAAAATTCGGTTTGAAACTGCACGTCGAAAAACATAAACTTGGAATTCCATATGATCATGATATTGGGACACCCTTTACATTACATGGTAATTACCATACTATTTAATAACAAAATTACTGGTTTTAGTGAGCAGATGTTGTCCTACTATGTAAAGTAGACAACATAAACGTAGTCACTGTCACTATTAACCAGTACTTTTATTAAAAAATGACGTATTTACATTTACACAGATGTACAAAAGTAAGTGTAGTTGCCTATCTATCAGATTTATACAAGCATCAGCTGACCGGCAACTGCTGAAAACAGCTATTTAGCACTAATTAAACACCCAGCAGTTTACACCACCGTGTAGAGGAGGTCAATTTTAGTCACTCAAGTGATTTTTTACAATATTTTAGAAACTTTATACTACTTTAAAAAAAGCAGCAACTCAGAAGCAATGCTATGCAGCTATAGCTAGCTCTCTCGTTTACTGACAAACTAATATTGACAAAGAATTCAGCGATTTGTTAGACTAGAGGCCTGCAGCTTTTTTGTCATGATTTTCTTTGTTTATATAAAAGTGTCATTCTGAAATGATAGCGATACCCGCAGCTAACTTTTGGCAGCTTTGGTATACTTCAAATACAACAATAGATCTATCACAGTTTGTTAACATATGGCAAAATTCATTTGGGATATATTTCATCAAAATATTATGTGTTGCAGGCATTTCCTAAATTGTCGTCGCAAATCGCTGCAGTGAGAGGTACGCACAAGCATGTACCAGCTTAGATATGTTTAGCAATTCACAGTAATAAGTCATTTTTTTCTTACTTTGCAATACCAAATCACTTGCTTAATGATGCCATTTTAAACGCATAATTTGAAACCGCATCTCAAGACTTGACAAATCCGCCTTGACTTCATTTTGCTCATGAAAATTTATTATCTGTGTGATATTGCAAAGGAAGATGTAGTTGCTACCTCCAATTTATACATTTACTGAAAATACCGCAAATAATATCTGTTTTATAAGCGGCATTATACGTACGCCCACGGAATATTAAATGCCCGATAAAAGAATAATACAACTAATGTATAATGAAATATATTGTAGTTCTAAACCCACATGAATTATTTTTTTCAATAAGTATTAAAAGTAAAATGATGGCAGTTTAATTAAGTCTAATGTGGCGCGTGTTTGATAATTAAAAAATTCAGTTGCTTGATCATGAAAATTTCTTCGATGTTAGACAACCAAAGTACCCTAAATTCAGAGTTGAGTTATAAAACCATTATTAGAGATTGGTTTCAACACTTCCTGATATTTTTAATTTTTATAAAGTAGTAGTCCACTTGCGCAAGTTCTCGACAGCAAATGTTGGAACTACATTACCACAGTAAAGTTCCTTTTTATATCTAACGTCCCTAAGATTGGCACGTCTTTTCTGGAATACCCAAATAAAGTGTTACGAATATCAAATACGAAGTTAACTTTCGTGTTGCTTGCTCAAATATTTAACTTCTGTTTTCTTTCCGATTGACTTTTTAAATTTATATTAATTTAATTTTTGTCCTTTTTCCACATTGAAATTCATTCTTATTACTACAAATCTGCAGCGTTTTTCAGTAAAGATAATAACAATAACTTTCACTTTATTCTCAGACACAACTGAATCGAGAACCATTTATTAAGGATAAGAGCAAAGACAGTAAAACTACTTTGAATCATTACCCATTTAAGCTTTTCAAGTAAATTTTGTTAATTTAAAACTACTTCTCAGTACCCTAAGTCTGTGTTTTACACATATTTCAAACAAAATGAAGACGCTCAAATTCTGTGTTTTGGCATTACTTCTACCACTATTAAAAGCCTCTGATGAAGGATCTAAACAAATCAAGTTCCCGACCCAGCTTCGCGACAGTTGCTTGATCAACTTTGTTGTCTCCTCGAAGCCCCACCGAATGAAACCACTTCAAAGATACCTCTTTGAATACAACAAGAACACCAACCATACAGGTGCCTTGCACACATACACCATACACGAACGCACCAAGCTACCTTTCCTCGTGGATGACGAAACTGATAATTTAAATTTAAATCAAGGCTATCTTCGGTTCTCTAAACGAAAGATGGGTTCTTTGTGCACCATATTTGTACTTTTCACTGAAACATTTTTTGAAACTTTCTCCGCAATTCAAATGTCAGGATATGGGACGTCCGACAAAGTCTTGTTCTTCATTTATGTGGACACATCATATCCCGCACTATCCATATTTCCAAATATTATCTATATGAAAAATGTGCCGCCATTTCATGCCGGACTTGTGTTCTTCGACAACTCAGATAAGCTCATTGCCATGCTATGCTATTTTTGTCCTACACCAATTCACTTTTATCCTGCAACCACATCTCTAAATGAGTTGCATCGACTGCATAATTATGTTCTAAATGCGCAAGCTTACGGTAGGCATTTCGGTTTCCAAATAGCCACCCTTCTACCAAAGGCAATATTTCCATTTTTTCACGAAGTTGACAGCTGCATAAACATAATAACAAGTAGTCGGTACACCTCTGAAGCTCTACTTAAATTTCTAAGAAATTGTCCTTCAGCAGAACCCTTCGTCTTGTCCTTAACCAAAGATGTTTTAAATATATCTTTTGTGCTTGACATAAATGATATTCCCAAGTGGGAGAAGCGGGCTCGTGAGTGGTTCTTTCAGGGAGCCTCTTCTGAAAGCCTTTGGCTTCAGTCGATACCTATCGAGTATCTTAGAACCCGTTCATGGCTTTGGATGATTGCAAATGAAGCATATAGAAAAGTGATCCTCTGTGTAAAAACTGAGCAGGTGACGATTATCGATTACACGTTCATAACTTCACTTGAAGTCAACGCATGGCTAACTTTACTATTGGTTGTGGCATTTCTTGCGTTTGTGTATAAAAATGTGTGGAAAGGTTTAGATATTTTGTGGCTTCTCTTCGGAATTTCATGTGTTTTCGAGCATCGAAGAGCCGTATATGTAGTTGCAATTCCATTTCTAATTGTTAGCATTTCGTATCAAGCATATTTGTCATCAGATTCGTTAAAATTCGCAGGTTTTCCCAGCATCCAATATTTACTGGATGACGGGTACAAGGTCAACTTAGAGAAATTTCATCTTTATGAACCGTTGCTTTACTTTATTCCCGATTTATGGCTTGACCCACTTTGGAAAAAAATAGGTAGACGTGACATACAAGATCTCATAGATGCTTCAGATATTAGTCAGTTCATTGACGTCAGCTATGTAAAGTATTTTGAAGTCGTAACAGGAAGGAAACTGATCTACTTTGCGTTTTCTCACCTTTTGTTTGGAGAATCTCTTTATTATCTAATAGAAAACAATGTCCACATGATTGAAAATCGATTTTATTGCATGGGTACCAACGCAAAAGAATCATTTCCAGTGGAGCTAGCCATCAGCATGCGATTTTATGGATACCTGAGAAAGCAGATTGAGGAACTCGTTAGGTCTGGATTCATAGAAAGTGGCATTGAGGTAGAAATGCATCGACTGAAGAAAGTTGCGATGCATGTAAACTTTGAGAAGGATATAGAAATCATGTCCGTAGATAATATCAAGCCACCTGTCCCACTGGATATTTGGTCACCTGTGGGCGTCAGTTGTTTCCTTATGTACGGCTTTGGTGTATTGCTTTTACTGCTAGTGGCTACACCCAAAATGATTCGCATCCTCGTACGTTGGCTACCGGTACTGTATGAACGCTTAAAACGGTTTATTCGACCACAACAATTGACTACAAATATCGTTGTTCCTTTTCAATAATTTTAATTTTGTTAATGTTGTCGATTTATATGTATGATTAATAGCGAATAATCTGCAATATAATACAAAGCACACTATAAGTCTACATGTATTTATGCTTTATAAATTATACTTCTATATATTGTATTTATTATTGATTAGTCTGCTAATCAGCAAATTGTTCCTCTACTACCTGACATCATCGCAATAATTATGCTTCTTGACGTTTAAGAGTTTAGTTTCTTCGGTGTGGTAACATTTATGCATTCTAATAAACGTTGTATATAAATATATGGTTTTTGCCCGTGAATTAAATTGTATTTTAGCGAAAGCTTTTTATGTGATAGTTTAATAAAATAATTATATGGTCTATAAAACACATCACAAGCACTCTCCCATTCTTACATATTACATAAATATGTCCTGTGTGTAAAAGAAAGTTTACCAGTGATTCTCTTTTACAGGCACATCTTAGCAAAATTCACTCTGCTGTAGTAAGAGTTAAAGAATTTGAATGCGAGCTCTGCAATAAAAAGTTTTTCGCCCGTTCTCAATTACATATACACAGGAAAGAACACAACGGACAGAAGATTCAGTGTGAAATCTGTGGCACAAAATTAAAATCTAAGCAAGCGTTAAAGCTTCATATTGGCACTTTCCACTCTGAAAAAACCATCCCGTGCGTCAAATGTCCAAAATATTTTGCATCCCAAGAAGCTCTTAAAAATCATTTAAGGACTACTCACGAGAAACTAAGAAGATATCAGTGCATTTTTTGTGAGAGGGTGTTTACACAGATGGAAGGTCTTAAATCACATCTGTTAACCCATATTGGTGAAAAGCCATATTTTTGTAAGCTGTGCGACCGGGAACTAAGGAACAAAACTTTGTTGGATGCACATATCTCAAACTTTCACTTGGGAGAGCGGCCATAAATTTGTAATATATGCAAAGCATCTTTCCAGTCTAAAATTAGCTGGAAACAACACATGGATAAGCATTCAGAGCAATTGGATTGTGTTTTTTGTAAGAGAGTGTTTCTAAACGAGAAATTATTGTGTGACCACATTCAAGAGCATGTCGGTGAGGAAGGTTTATGCATTTGTGTAAAATGCAATATGGTATTCTGTGGAGAACTTACTCTAAGCCGGCATTTAAACAACGGAAATAGGTGCAAGAGAAAGCAAGGTAAAATATATGTTTTGAAGTTGTGATGATTGGTATATTATTGATTGTGATATGTTAACTGTAAAACTTCAATATTTACCTATAATTACAGGTAAATCGTTAAAAATAAATACTGAACCAGACACTTCGACATATCCACACCAGACAAGATAATCTGGAAAGTTCCTGCTTCCTACAGCTAAACAACCGGGATTTGGGAAACATAATATGTGAATGTTTGCTAAGATTTCTGACATTTTATTTATTTATTTATATTATTTCCAGCTAATAAATATCTTATATTTGTAAATATATAGGTTTATTTCAAGTAATTTAGCAAATTGGCATCTTAATTAAAAAAAAGTACATTAAATAATAATGCGTTTTTTAAATTTATGGAATAGAATAGCAATGCATTGTCAAAAATAATTAAAATATTGGCGATACTCCCGCGCATTTCGCAAGTGCACAAAATGTATTTATTGTATATTTGAGGCAAAGTGCATTGAGTCACGTGCCCATTGAGGCAAAAAGCGTAGTATGAAAACAGTTTTAGATACTCCTCTGCATCCCATTATTTTCAACATATTGCTACTCTTATCAGCTAGACAGGTACAACATAATAATTAAGAATATTAGGCATTATAATATGCAATCAGCCATTCCTTCGTAAGGCAGAAACTTTAATTCGTTGCACAGTAAGGTATAAACCACGATTTTTTCTCAAAACCCAAAATTGGACTGATGTTTTCATTCTTTTTTTAAAAATCGAAGATAGGTGTCATCTGTTGCAGAAACAATTTACCTGTAGATGCTGTCTGCTTTTCACCAGAAAATTTGAAGAAATTAAATAAGCAAATAGCGATGAGTTGATTTGCATGCTTGGGGTTACATGATGAATTTCAACTTTATTTTATTTATGGGGTGTTTTTCTAGTCCGAAAATTATAAAACTTTAAAATTGTCTGACAACCAATTATAATTTCCTCCAATAGACGAATATTCAGATGTTGGCGAAATCTAATCCAAAGACGGAATGTCCCAGACCCGCTCTTTATTTCTGGTATTGGAGAAGCAAAACAAATCATTTGGTGCTATTGTTCTCATATTCAATAATTTGATGCCATAACAAAATCCTCCTCCCCTGAGCATAATTTTTGCAAAAAGCATAATGATCTTTATGTTGATTTTTTCTGTCATATCATTTGTAATAATTAAAACTGAAAGTAAATACCCATATTGCCGGCATTGACTTTGTTACTAACACTGGTGTATACCCAAACAGCTTAAAAATATGGAAATATGAGCTCAAACTTGTATTTATAGAAAGCAATAGAATACTTTTGCATTTAAACGAAAATTGACTCTTAAAATTTAAAGGAAAGCAACCACGTATACGGACAAACTACATACATTATTCATTATCGTGCAGAAAGTGTTGCGAAGCTGACGGTCATAAAATTTTGCAGTTATTGTTTGTATTTCCGGTTTCCTAAATGTGATTTTTAATTAAATTAAACTTCTAATTTTATGGTTATGACAGATAATTGAAATTAATTATAAAACACCTACCTGAACACGTAGTAAGCGACCAACTTTCATTCGTTGCAGTGGCCCACGGATTAGTCCATTCGGGAATAAGATTATCACTATTAGATTTTCCGTAAAAAACTCTATCTGATGAGATAACTTTCATTTTAATTTACGTGTTATCCTCCATGACATATCCTTGTAAGTTTTCAATAGCACCCAAAATACGGCAATCAAGACAAATCTAGATGGTTTTTGCATTCAAATCTACAAGGACCTGAAAAGTCCTACATTCGACCCGGTTCGCTGAGTTTTAGTCCCTAATGTTTCAGCTCTGAAATTTTTGAAAATTTTCCGTTCCTACACATATTCCAATAGCATCAAACTTATACGAAACAAATATTAAAATTAAAACTTCTACCAGTCAACCCATAGGAAGAAAACAGTTTTAATTTATTTCTTCTCCGTATCACTTTATTTAGTACTTAATATTACTCACATCAAATGGGCTGCTACAAAATAACAATTAATGAAATTTGGCATACCAATATGTAATCAGGCATACCTTCTTAAGGCGGAAACTTTAATTCGTCGTGTAATTTCTTATGAATGCTATACCTACAAAAAAATTGGAAAATTTCCAACGTTTAGTTTTGTACGTGGAACTGGATGACGTTGCTTTGTCTGATTGAAAGCCAAAGCGGATAAATATACTGAAGTACTTGTATTTCATTTAAAGCCATAAGTTTCAAAATTTTAAATTTTAAAATAAGAGCCACAATGACACGGTACCTGGAAATTTTGCTATCCAAGTTTTCAGTAAAAAATCTTTTCCATACTCAGCTCTTCTTAACGGAAACTTTTCTGATAAAAATAAAACTTTTCCAGAAAAGTAGACACCCGCATGCCATTGTGGATTTGGGTGCAGACACTATTTCCGTCGCCCGGCTACAAAAGATTTTCAGGCTGCATATTTTTGTGCGTCTCATTCAAGCCGTGTTTTTAATAGGCAATCTTTACAAGGGTTATATACCCATCGACGGAAATGGAATCATTCGGATGAGCTTCTGGGCTATGACAACATCGTCAGGATACTTGATGTTCGATTTTACAACGAAAAAGTTGCAGCCTCTCGGCCAAATTCTAAATTCCCTGTTTCAATTACAAGTTGTGAAATCATCTCTGATTATAAAGTGTGTTTTATTAAATGTATCTATTATTTCTGTCTTTTTTACTGTAACCT
>JAQIXW010000841.1:0-24136 GCA_034700685.1 Willowsia buskii
GTTATTGTTTGCATTTTTACCATCAATTGTTTATATATTGGAATTCTGCATTTGATTCGACGAGTGAGTGGGCGTCCGACATTGGGTGGTACATAGCATTCATTTAGTTGGCAATATGATATATGTGACATGCATATGAAAAGGTTTCCATACTACATATTTTTTTACTAATAAGTACTATTATATGTAATTATGCTTTTGTTTACTCTTAATATTTTCCCAGTGGCATCTGTAAAAGTTTTGAAAAGCAATTTCCATTGCTTATAATATCGGGTTTGTAGAGTGTGTTTTTATATCATTGCGCCTTCTTATCAACATCTGGTTTTGTTGGTTAAAAAATATGGCGAAATATAAAGCAACGGGATTATATATGATTAATTAAGGGAGTCATTAGAGAATGCCATTGGGAAGGCAGAGAGAACGGGAAGAAGGAAGACCTCTGAAAAGTAAAAAGATCTTAACCCAAAAATAGGTCGTTGTATGTATGGCCAATTCTTTTTTTTACACAAAAGCCCTTTAGACATAAAGAAACCATAATAATAATGAGAACTGGATAGGGAGAGGAGCAGAAAAGAAAAGAGAAAAATTTCTCACGTCCGATTGCCAATTTTTCATTGTTCTCCGCAGCCTCTTTTCGGGGGAAGAACAGAGGAAAAAGAATATTACACAGAAACTGTGCTGCGGGGAGAAAGTCTTAAATTTCATTCTTTTTTTCTGCCATGTTGTACCATGCTAAAAACCAAGAATAATCTGGCGGGGTTACAAAAAAAGTAAGCAAGGAAAGAAGAAAAAGACCGCGTAGCAATGTTGGATTTGTTGATACTTGCCCCGCAGCTCCTGTTTTCGTTCTTCTCCTTTCTCCAGAAACTAAGCGTGTTCTTCTGCCCATTATTATGATCATCTTTCTCCATTCCAATCGCTAAATGAAGACAATATCCAGAAGAAAAAAGCACAGCAAAGGAAGAAAAAGATCTTGGCAAAGTTTGTGTTGAGTGGTGACGCTTGAACTATGCAATGATGATGATAATATGATTCTTTCTTATTTCCCCGTAATTCACGGGCATAGTTCAAGAAGAAAAAGATAGATAACAAATTCTTTACTTTTTTCTCCTTCGTTGTTCGTCGACGAGTGAAGAATTTCTTATTTTTCTGTGCCGACGAAGAGCAAAGCAAAAAGTTTTTGTGATGGGACGATGATGATGACGACAATGATAGCAGAGCTGTCTTTTCTTTCTCTTGTTGCCCTCCATTCTCGCTATTCATTGAAGCAGTGATGCAGAATATTTATAAGAGGATATCGAAAAGTTTCTCATATTTTTTTCTTTTACTAAGTGTACGTTCGGGATAAAGTGCCATTTCACCACTTTGCAACACAAGAAAGGGACAAAACGGGGATTCTTTCCTTCCTTTAGTTCCTTCTTTTTCTCTACTTTCATTCTTCTTTGTTACCATTAATGTATCGACCTGCGACTGTGTCTGGAAAATGTGCCGAAGTTTGAAAGAACAATGAACAACTTTAATAATGTGGGGTTACATATACCGTAAAAGTTCAAGAGTTAGCCGGGATGTAGTGTAGTATCTGGGTTTTAATATATTTCTTATTATTAAACAATTACTTATTTGTAGCAGATTTTTGTTTAATCTATTCGCATCTGAATCTAGGGTAGAATTGAGACGGTTTTTTTTATCAAATCTACTTTCCTAATTTGTAACTTAATTATTTAACTTTTAAAGAATTGGAACCATAAGCCGGATGTTATATTGCTGTAGGGTACTTTAATCAAAATTGATTTTAAAAGTTTAGGTAGCTAATATTGGAATGAAAATTTACACCCACCAGCGTTTATAATAGCATCGCATTTTTACCAAAGCTTAAATTTTTTCTCTTCACGGTAAACAACATGCCAAATCTAATATTTTTGCAAACCCTGCGAAAGCAGACAACCCAAAACAACTATTCTCTTTGTGTTTTTTTTACATTTCTTGGCACCCTCTTGTTTTCTCCATCAGCTTTTTACGCAGCCACAGCCAATAGAATACCATCATCCGACACACAAACAAAGTTTCAGTTCAGTCCAGTGGTTTTCCGTGTCAGCTTTATATTATCAGAAGGATGGAAAAGAAAGGGAGCATTCAGGGACGATCTATTACTAAAAAGACCTCTGTATTATATATCATCACCCTTACAAGTACTGCCGAAGAGTACAGATTCCACAACCTTAAAACGAAATCATCATCAGTATCATGTCACACAAATATCTTTGCAAAAATTGCTCACTCGATTCACATTATTTTCAGTAGTGTGTAGTTTGGTCATCATCATCATCGAAGTTTGATGGGGAAAAAATTGAAAAAATTCTTGCACAGGCAACTCTGCAACATCACATACCGTAACGCCAACGAATACACTTATTTTAATAGCTTCACTATTCCCATTTTATTCCAAAATGGAATAAATCAGAAAGAAATGTAGGAAAAAGAATGGAACTTTTTTTTGCATCATCATGTGCCAAATTGAAAAAGTTTTACTTGACTTATGTATGTCCTGTTTTCCCTTACTCTGTCCCTGTGTCTCTTTCCAACACATTTTCTGCTTTTTTGCCACATTCTTGTGCAAAAAAGTGGGAAAAGCCATTTCTAGGTACTTTGGTGGAAAAGCCCACGTGCAATTTTTTCTATACATGTAAGCTTGTCACAAAGTAAGAGTGTAATGGCAGTGTTGGAAGCACCAATTATCTTAAATCCATGATGAGGATGAACAACCCATAAAGCTAAATTGTAAATAGTAATAATAATTTTTCTCCAACTCGTCGTAATCTGTTACAGTTTATCAGATTATAACGAGTGGCAAGTGTCTACTCATCAACGTTTCCTGTCTTGTCGTCAGTTGTAATCAAAGTCATTACTAAATTGCATTAATACCGAGGATTCGTGGATTCACAACCACCATCATCGTCTTATTTTCTCTTCATCTTCGTCTCGACGTATACTGAATACATATTGTGCTGACTCAGGTAGTGTGTGGTTTTTGTTTGTATCGCGAGCTTCTTGTATCAAAGAAAATCTTTCAAGAAAGCAGTG
The DNA here is from genome assembly GCA_034700685.1 of Willowsia buskii. Taxonomy (NCBI): domain Eukaryota; kingdom Metazoa; phylum Arthropoda; class Collembola; order Entomobryomorpha; family Entomobryidae; genus Willowsia; species Willowsia buskii. The sequence goes on from JAQIXW010000841.1 coordinate 3,082, forward strand.
CACGATGATGATCAGTTTGTCACGTAGAAAGAGAAAAAGGGAAAGTTAGAGAAAGAGGGAGAAAGAGAAAAGAATGAATTGCATTATTTCCATTTGACTTGTTCTTCCTCGGGAAATTGGAGTAGTGGAAACTGCAGTCTCTTAGATATATTGTTGTAACCTTCCAGCTTACTTGAATTCATTCTTTTCTTATTTTTTTCTTGGCATCATCGTTATCGCCGTTACTGTCCTGCCCAGTTTGTCCGAACATTTATGCCTATAATAATAACAAAGTTATATACATTTTATCTATCACCAACTTTGTAAAACTTTCTTTTTTATACACAAGCAGCAAAAACTTTCGGTTTTTTTGCGAAAAGGAAAGTTTTTTTTCGTCTATCTTTTTTCTGAATGAGAATAATGGCACTGTTATTGTTGTTGTAGAGGAAAAGAAAGAAGAAAAAACAGGATGAGGAAAAGAGGAGGAGGATGATGACGACGACGAGACGAGCTCCATTACCATTAGCTGGCCAATTAGACCCTTTTTCAATGAGACCATTCCACACTATACCCTTTCCTGTTATTTTAACAATCTTGGTCGGTGCAGATATAAAAAAAAAGACAAGAATGAATGCAAAGGCTTTTTTTTCGTCCTTTCTACTTTCTCACTTTTCCGCTCCGTTATGTTCATGGTGCATAGTGAAAAAAGGACGGATGCAATATATGGAAACGAGCAAGCCGTAATGAGTTGTAAGAAGAAGTAGCAGAGAAGCAGGATAAGGAAGAGGAGGAGGAAAAGCTAAATGAAATGCATTGCATCACTTTCTGATTTCCTTCATCGTGACGATGATGATCATGATGACGGTGGCGACGTGCATATCGTTGTCGTTTTGTTGTAAAACACACACTAAAATAACAAGCATATTATTATGATTATACGCATGTCTTTTCATTTTCTACTAACAACTTGACTTCCACTTCCGTGTCTTGTACCACCACCATCACCGCACCCTTTTCTCTTATATGCCACTACTGCGACTAGCTACAAAGTAAATGAGATTCACAAAGTAGGCCATAAAAACTTCTTCTAAAACTCCTTTTGCTAATAATCATGGTTGTGGTGTGGTCGTACTGACGAAGGTGACTTTACTTTTTGGCGTTGATACTTTAGTTCTGGGGCTTTATAGTTTCACCGAAGGCAACAAAAACTTTTTTTTCTGAGGAAAGACTTTAATTTCTCCCCGTAGGCTTACCAGCAAACCTGTGTGGTCATACCCATTCCATTCTTTCACATGCATGTTAGGTTTCCAGAAGGCCCCAAAAATTGGACTATTTCATACATATAGTAATACTGACCATTTCAATCTACATGGTATTTACTACTATACAAGCTTGCATTTTGGTAAGTTGGACTACTCTACTTACTCTGACAATGAAATTTCAACTTTCAAGGTTTTTCACGCCAGAAAAAGTGAAATTATTATTAGTGAGTGTCTGGCAGTGTTATTAGAGGGGGAGAAAAGTCAAGAAATGACACACTGTATCATGTGTCTATGCTGTGAAACTTCAAATAGTGGAGTAGTATCGTTCAGTTTTAACGAATCAATAAAGCTGAGAACATTTGTATGTTTAATTAAAATATACGAGCACCTATCCGTATTAAAAAATGAACAGTTTCTACCCACCGTTCCAGTTAGTGTATCATAATAATTACCCTGCTTCTTACGATAATGATATGATGGTTATCCTATGTATGGAGCGCGTGTATATAATTTGGCATGCTCAAATATGCAAATATCATTTATGACCGTCGGTCAGCAGCACGTTGCAAAAGTTAGAGATGGGAGAGACACGACACGAGGAGAGCCTACTTAAGAAATTATATGTAATGATGGTGTGGCAGTGGTTTGCTGCTACCTAAACTACTTTCATGTCAGCTTGTTTAATTCTTTGTCAGCGTCTCTACTATTATAATGCACATGGGTAAAGTAGAAACGTGCGCCTAGCCACCTTTTCTTCTTTCATCGTGACATTTTCTTTCATAACTGTCTATATAATAAAGGCAATAGCACTTTATCTTATGAACACGTATCCCAATAGTGATAGAGGTACACGGTAAGAAGGGAAACTAATGGAGAATGTGCACTGCCACATCATGCCATGTCCACATACCTATATGTATATACACCTCTGGAAAATTCAGCCAAAAATATTTTTTTCAAGGTAAAACGGAGCGTTGCATGACTTGCCAAATACATCATAATAATAATCTATATCTACGACTTCATTGGAAACGCGCTTGAATGGCACGATGCAAGGAGTTGACTTGTTCCCAAACACAAGATGTTAGAAGTGCTGTTTTGGTATTGCTCTAAATGAGTACAACAAACGTTGGAAAAGAAAATGCAAGGAAATAAAATGCAGAGTCGTATTGGTTGAGTTTGTTTTGTTCTGTACCTGCTTATTTGAGCCTTGGGGCAATTTGCCCGTTTCCTTTTCTCCTTTAACTTCAATAAGCAAAACTCCGAAGTACGCACATCCCTACAAGCACGATTCCGCTACTAGTTCAGCGAGAAAATAAGAACTGGAGTAAATAATAATAATTAAGTTTATTGTAGATGGAGTGAAAATAATGTAGAAAGAATAGGATTGCTGCTGTTAGCTGACGTCATATTTGCCATTGACTTTATACTTATAATATGCCTTGTTGAATAAAATGAAAATATATGTATTTATGTTTTGTTTTTATGCAAATACTATTTGTGTTTTTTTTCTCTTCTTTTCTAGATCATGGGACTGACGTTTCTTGCTGCAGGTACTTCAATTCCTGACTTGATAACAAGTGTCATCGTTGCCCGTAAGGGACTTGGGGACATGGCCGTCTCGTCTTCCGTAGGCTCAAACATTTTCGATGTTTGTGTGGGGCTTCCCATCCCCTGGCTCCTTTACGGCTTGGCCAAAGGGGAGCCTGTTGAAGTATCTGCCAAGGGAATGCTTTGCAGCATCTCCATTCTCTTCGGTAATGGATTTGATATACTCTACAAGACAACATTGATGATAAAAGCAATTTCATTCCCAACCCCAACCTATTGTTTTTCTTGCTAATCCTATTAAATTTGCACTTCTAATCCGTGATGTAATTCTCCAATCAATTCAAAAGCCTATTAATTTCTCTCCCATCTCCTCCTCCAACAATAGCATTATCAAAACATCATCTATTGGCATGTGTATAACCATGTTTTTCCTCCAATTTATTTCAGGGATGCTCTGCTTTGTCGTCATAAGTATTATGGTGTTCCGCTGGAAAATGAACAAGGGACTTGGACTCGTTATGTTCGTTCTCTATTTTATCTTCCTGGGGGTGTCCCTCCTCTTCGAATACAATGTTATCACATGTCCAAGGTTTCTGGAAGATACCGGAGAGTAAAAAACATGACAATGATTATGAGAACGTACATTTCACCATCATTGTAATCAAATGGTGACACCATCTTCTCATCCATTCTCTCATTTTCTTCAAACTACTTCATCTCCAGTCTTGCATTTACAGTTATATACATTCATAATACTATATATTCTATGTATATACATATAACATAAATAATCAACTTTGTTTCTTATACATTTACCAATAAGCGATTAGGCTAGGAGATCTTTGGTTTCTTTAAATGAAATGTGGGTATACTTTTTAACATCTTCTAAAATATCGTGTTATTATTTGTAAAAGCCATCAGTATGCACAGAATAATGAGTTTCGGAACAAGGAATCATTGTTGATTATGTGATGAAAACGTTGCGTAGTTGAGTGTGAATGACGTGTTGCTGATTTTCAATAAAACTATTAATTCACGGTTTACTAAAATAGTTTATACAGGAATAACATAAAACCTATTTATAAAACTGTAATACTAAATAAGTTATTGAGTATGAATACCATCAGTATCTAGCCTATAAGATTATATATTGTTATACCGTTCCAAAACCTTGAAAAAGTATTACTACTACAAATCATACAAACTATGATGACCGGTATACTACACAAAACTAAGTTTTCTTCTTTTTATATTTCAATGACTCATATAGCAAGTCCACTACAGTGGACATATTTAATATTTAAGAGGACCTTTTACGGCTCTTGTGTTTTAAAAAATTGTGACTTTTATGTGGAAAATGTGTTGTATGATCTGCAGAGAGAGGAGACAGATTTTCATGTGATGATGACAAACATAATGATAGATATGATGAAAACCGAATGCTACAACTTGATTAGATTTGTAACTTATGATTGATTGGAAATGATTGTGAGTACCTTGTACCATGTACCTCTTCTCGATATTCTATTATATTTACAGAATCTGCACTACTTCCTGACAAACGAAAGCTAAAAAAAGTCTATAGGCATTGTGTACCCAATGACGAAAAAGCAATGCCAAGTAGTAATTATAATTTTACCGTAAAAGAACTAAAGAGAGATAAAAACGATAATGTAAATATATATAATTTTAGTATGAGTTCATACGACTAACTATGACTAATCCAAAATAATATACCTAATAAAATTGTGATTGATCAAATATTTGTCCCGTTCTTTAGTGATTTATAAGGTCACATTCTACTATGTGTCTGACTTTATGGTCACGGTCAAGTTTCAGAAATGCTACAAATGTTCAGAGAAATGTGGAACTAACAATAAATAATTAATGATAACAATTTAATTACTCTTAATTAAGCTTATAATTAATGTTAATCTCGTAAAAAAGCAACGAATTTTTTATTTATTTATTTTATAATTCCACAATTCTAAGATAAATTGTATAAAAGAAAACGAGAAGAAAACACAGTTTGAATGGATGCAAACATAATATTTAGAATTATTGACTGTTGTTGAATTTGAAATTAGCTTAGTATACGTAGAGTAAAAGTCTTTATGAGTATCACAATATCCAATCGGCCATTAAGTAAACAAATTCAAAAGTATATCGTTGTTTGCAAGCCTCTCGGCACACTTAAGATTTCACTATTAATTTATCGCTCGAGAACATGCATTCGAGTAGAGTTGGAATCTCATATAGCCAAGCATTTCAAAATCATGACGAGGAAGATACAAATTTTTTGCTGGAAAAATAATACAATTTATTGAATGGGATACACATATACCTATATATACCTATCTAAAAAAAATATCTTCTTGTTGTTGTTAACTAGTTTCTAAATAAAAAGTTGAAATTTTTAAAATTAAATTAATTTTAATTGTATTAAGATTAGAGTCTCTATAAATCTAAATGTAAAAGTATCGGACACATGAACAAATGATAAAATGTAAAAGTATTATTTAAAATTAAACTTTGCGCACCGAAAAGCCAAGAGCATGATGTATGTAGTAAGGAAGAAAATGACATTTTACACAAGTTATTGAATTTAGCGAAGGAAAGTAATATGAAATGGTTTATAAAAACGGTAAATAGTAATCTTCAGATTCACATATCGACTTAAGTTTTCCTTTCTCTAGTGACAACTTGAAGACAATTTATGATACCTAATAATATTGTTGAATTTATGCGAACTAGTTTTTTATTTTGACTAATTGCACGAGAATAAACACAATGTGCAATTTAGATCAAACGAAACGATTGGTTTGAGAAGAATGTAGGAATATTGACGATTATGTTATGAAAATAATGCCAAGCGGAAAATTATGTGGCACAAAGTTTGAAAATGCGTGTCATCTGGTGTCTTTATCACCTAACGTTATAGTTTTATTGCATTATAAACAAGATTAATTAATTGTAATGATTGATCAAAGATCTCAGCGTTAGTATTCGGCTTGGCGAAAATCTTTTTCGAAAAGGATTAATCTGTCGGGTTTTTAGCAAGTTGCAAAATGCATTCAGGATTAAGTACATTTAGGTACCCAAATAATTATAACACAACATATAACTTCTAGAGTAATAAATAACTGAACATTTTAAAAGAAATTGGACATGAAAATGAATGATGAAATATTGTACGTTCGTCGTGTGGTACATTCTCTAATAAGGATACTGATACTACACACTATATTTAATTGTATAAAAATATTATTTATATTTATTAGCAAGTAACACAGTGAATTTTATTGACAATGTTTTTAAAAGAAACGGAACGTAAATTAGCAATGTAGATTATTCTATGATTATGTACTACTTCTACGTAAAAGCTTTATTACTAATTATCAATTATTGTTCATAGCTAAAAAGTGTCTATATACGTCTTTTTGTCAATTACTTACAAGTTGACTTTATCATTTGATTTGTTTATCATTATGATTATGACTTAATACTGTTAACTATTAGAGTAAATTTATTTAAAAAATTAATATTGATGACAGAGTGAAAGAGGAAAAATAAAAGTTTACTTTTATGAATATTTCCTTTCTTGTTGTTCCTCTTTACTTATGCTTCCAATCTAAATTTATTATTCTGCTTGAGGCAACTCCTTCTCTGTAAATAATTTTGCAAGCGAAGACAATATTTTTGCATAGTTTGGAAAAGGTCATGGGTCGTGCCATTTTCATAATATAATATTGAATTTTTTTTCTTCATATTTTTATGCTTTGGCTGGCTGCCTGCTGCTCGTGTTGTTATTCAACTTTTCAGAAAAAGTTTTATTTTTAAAGTCTCCTGATGCTTGAATTGGATTCGATGGAATGGAACTTTTGTGTCATTTGCATTCTTCACAAGCTTGTGGAGTGAGAAGCAAAACTAAACTAGTTATAACTGGGTTAGGTTATATATGTTCTTTATCTAAAGAGATGAAGATCCTCTTGGCAAAAAGAAACGAATCTTGTCACTATGTACTGGAAATTCCATTTGCGATACATATTATGCAGTTGGACGAGTAGCGTAGGTTAATAAAAACAACTTGTACCAATTCTTCCTTTTTCACCTCTTGCGTCTCTCGCTCTCCCTGTCTCATTCTGCATTTGACACCAAGCGATACCTATACTTGTGTGGAGTACACTGGAGTACAAAAAAAAACTTTTTAAAAAGGTAAGCGAGATTGTACAGCCGGCTGCTTCCAGTCAAGTTGAAATTTCAAGTAGTTTGGTTATGGGATCACGTCCGCAAACTCTGAGGTAACCTTATTTGCTCTCGACTGCTGCTCCTTTCCTAATGCTTGTTTTTTTGCAAACGGGAAGGAAACTAAAGTACAAACTTCTGTTACCTGGTTAGGCGACGGTGAAATAAGCAGACAGTTATGCATGTATACAGATATTATGAGACAGGCAAGAGATGATCAACACGAGAGAGGGAAAACATCATCATCATATCATCTCATTCCATTCGATTCTCATAACTTTTGCTGACTAGCCTCATCTCTCTTCCCTGTCTCCGTAAAATGCTTACGAAAGTGGAATGTCCGGATTTTTCCAGATACGTATTTCATGCGTGGGTAGCAATCAAGAAAGAAAATGGATAAAGGGTTTAAAGAGAGAAAGTAAAGGAGGCTCCATCATATGCCAGCCTTCCAAAAAAATGCAGTCGCTCTGGAAGAATGATGAAAAGAAGGAGCGGCTGCTCTTCTGATGCCAGCAGTGCTACTGTGTGGATTCCTTTTAAAACTCAGACTGCTCTTTATTTTCTGTCAAGAGTACAAGAGCAAGTTCCATTGGGTTGCTGGCTGCTGCTCTATTCTCAAAAATAGAGACACGACAAAGAAGAAAAGAGGATAATAGTACAAATGCATGTATACACACAACGAGGAGGAAAAGGGTTAACAAAATTTCTCTTCTGCTAGATTGCAGAACATAACACTGCCGTCACTGCTTTCACATTTCCCTTAAAAATCTAAAAATGGTACAAAACGTCGGCGGAGATGACGGTAAACGCCGAGGGGAACGCTTTGATATAAATGTTCTTTTCTCGACCAGAAGAAGAAGAAGAAAACCATCTCTATAGGCATTTTCTTAGCTTCTATAGGTCATGCCTCCGCGATCACCTCCTCTTTTCCTGGAACACTCCATACAAACCAAAAAGCTCTACCATGTCATTGTACTATAGCCTGAAAGTTAAATATGGCAAATGTGAAAACGCGCAGAGAGTTGGCAACGGTAAAGTGGAATGCCTATAAATACTTGAAACCCATACCTATTTATTTCTTCACCTATTTTTTCGCAATAAACTTAAAAGGGCACACATAGAGTCACCTAAAAATATTCCGTTCATTTCTTATTCTTTCTTCTCTGCAAATAAACATGTTATGCTCAATTCATCGTATATATTCATCCTCTCCAGCAATACTTTGAAACTGGTGAAGCAAGAGTTTGTGTACATGCTCGCAACAAAGTATAAAGTAAATAAACTGTCATATTATTTCTTCCTATAAACTTTCATTTTTGCACAATAAGTTGTTTCCATCTTCCAGCAGAAAAAAATCTTGCTTCGTTGCTCCTCTTCTGTTGTGTGCTGCTGCACTCCTCTACTCTTCTGAACTGTAAATAGGGTTTATATGCTGGTATCGATCGCTGCCCTCTCTCTCCTAACAGCAGCTTTTGCTGGAAAAATTAAGCCATATGAGAGCATTCACTTCCAAGTTCCAGCAGTGAGTTTTGCTTGCGTAGTAATAAGTTACGTAGTATGTAGTAGAGAGAGAGAGAGAGAGATTCCCTCTCTCTGATTTGCTACTGTTTCTCCAGAAGTGAGTCATTTATAAAACTGTTCCTACATACGTATAACTTCTTTTACTGTAAGCTATAAATATAATCTTGCGAAAACCTTTTCACAACATTACCTAACTTTTCTTTGCAATAATATGTACTCTGGATATGTGGATATATTATGGAACCTGTTTTTGTTTTTCTCCTTATAGCTCTGTGATCTCAAAAAGTTGGAACAAGAGGACAGGACAACATGCTTGTTTTAGTAATCTCTATATAAAATATGGTTTGTGTTTGTGCATATGTTTGATTGGCTGATGACCTCTATTCAACAGACATACATACAAGTTTGGAAGTAAGCAAGCATTATTTATAAGTTGACTGGATTCCAAGATCCATTGTATATGGAAGTGGACAAGAATGGATATAGTTTGAACATTTGTAGTGCTAAAATTGGTAGAAGTGAATAAGAAGTCAAAGTTTCTTTGATGTTTGGTAAACAAGTACATTTAGCATCATCATCATCATCATCAGATTACTTGCAAATCACTTATTATTCGCAAGTTCGCATTATTTTTTATGAGGAACTGCATGCAAAGGATATAGATGGGTAAACAGGAAAAACTACGTGTTTAACAGAGATAAGTAGTCAATCATCAAAATAAAAAGAAGTTGTGTATTATTTATTAGCCAACAAACTGGACAAATATTTTTTAATGAAAATTGAAAGAGTGAAAATAAAATTCATTAAAGGATTAGCGTTTTAATATAATGCGTCATTCATATCGTATCGTATCACTATTACTCTTATAATATGTGCATTTAGTATTTGGCCAGCTTAAGAGCAAAATCTCAACTACATTCTTAATTTAGTAATCATCGTGCGAGGAAGTTTTTAACCTAGTTTTTCCTCATTGGCTGTTAAGAACAATTCACTGGATCTTTTTTGAACGTATATTTATATGCATCAGGATAACTTGATGGTATTAAATCTGGTTAGTGTTTTAATGAAAACAAGTTGGTGCTTTGTGTTTCAATAAGAAATGAAAGCTGAAAATAAAGGATTCTTTGAATGAATAAAAAAATAAAAAGCTTTGATTTGCGAGAGAGGAGTGGAGAGGATTGATTGATAACCCAACAAAGACAGAAAAAGAGAGTTAGATAGGTCGTGTGAGCGTTTTTTACTGGGGTGTATAAGTAGCAGAGTAAAGTAGCAGAGAACTGAAGGAAAACGCAGTTCATTTTTAATTCATTCGCAAACGAATTCGTACGTGTAATTTTTTATTCTCTCTTATCGGCTCTTGTCAAGAGTTTTGTAAGGAAGCAAAGACATGTACGCTGAGTAGTAAACTTTATAGTGAAAGTGTAAAAGACAACAATTATGATGAGAGGACGATTATAAATTGTGCCAAACTTTACAAAATAAACTAGTTTGAACTGGGAGAAACTTGAAATTAGTCGACAGAAACCACTTTTCTATCGTATTTATCAGGAAATCTTTGAAGATTTAGTAAAATCCAAACTGCTCACACTGTTTGTAAAAACTTCATTCGAAATGGAGCGAAGACAACGCTGGCTGGAAAGCCAGTTCCGCAGACAGGATGAATGTCTCTCTAAAATTGCCAAACAACTGCAGGTCCTTCAGGACTTTATATCTTTAAACTTTGGTAAGTAGTAAGTATAAACATGAAATTATGCTTCAATCACAGAGTAAAATACAATCAATTAACTAATTTAAATGCACAGCCATGCAAAAAGACTTGCCATAATTAATTGATAATTTATTAACATTTTTAGATTCATTCCGACAATATGCAGTGGAAAGGGAAAGAGAGGATCGAATCAATCACTTGACTTATGGAAACGTAGACAAACCTCATCATGGAGGATATCATCAGCAAGACAGCCCCCAGCAGGCACACAGTCAACAATACACTTCGCGGCTTACTCCAATCCCAGGACCAGATCCATTTATTCGACATGCACCCTCACTTCCACCTTCGACCAACATGGAAAGCGATTATGAAGACGGGGACACGATGGATCCCGCTCAAGAGGATAATGATTTAACAGTGTCAAATCCACTTTCAGGAGTTATTGTGGACCTTTCCTCGCCGGATAGGCGCCGATATTCATTACAACATCAACAGCATCAGGAACCTAACTCAACGACTGTATCAGATTATGCAGTCGCAGCTTACTACGGATTAACGTCAAGATGCAGTGGCGACGAAATGGTGCTTCCAGACTCCGGATTGGTGGACGAAAGACCCACAGATTTGACTATATCAGAAAAGAAAGTTGATCATGATTTGCAGACATACCAGACCAGTGGGAATGCGCAAGGCAGCATTTTGGGTGGCATTTTGACTTCCAATATCCCACCGAAAATTAAAGGTTAGTTTTGAGCCTAAATTCATAGTACTGATATTTGTGGGTGATTATCACTTATTTTTTAAACAACTTTCGGTTTTATTTTAGCGGAAATTAAAGATGATGACGATTTAAACCAATGCTATTCATCATATCCACGAAATCGAACTGATAGCACGGATAGCGCATCAAAAGATAAAGAGTACAGCTCTCAAGCATTATGGAGTGCAGGCACCGTCACAACTTTGTCAGGATCGGGAACAGGTGGTGGACCAGGGTCTACCTGTTCTGTTGAAGACGTTCCGGAAAAGGTCCCACCTCCACCCAGACCACGTCCAAAAGGAAGGCCTCGTAAAGACGATAAATCCGGGCAGCTCCAATATCTTTTGAAAAAGGAGAGCTCCAAGAAACGACGCAGCTCTAATAATGATGACAGTTTGGTATCTCCTTCTTCAACGGCTTCGTTGCCTCATCGAAGCCCATCAACAAGCAACAGCGGTTCGGAATCAAATACGACCTCATCAACGACTGGTCGAAAAACAAGCTCGAAAGATAGTAATGCATCCAAACAGTGCCGCTTTTGTGGCAAGACATTTCAGTGGCTCCACTCCGTAAAAACTCATGAGCGCCTTCACACCGGGATCAAGCCATACGCGTGTAAGATTTGTGGGGCACGCTTTACTCAGAACGGAAATCTTAAAGTTCATGCAAAAACGTGTGTCGAGAAGCACGCTGAGTCATACAGGTCAAGGAGCGTGCTCATTTGCTCGGTTTGCACTGAAATGTTTTCTGATGCGGATGCCTTGATGGATCATCAAAAAAGTCATGATAGGATGCAGTGGACAATCAAAGAGAAGACATGTCAGGTATAATCGAAATCATTAAAACAGGACAAAATGTTGGTTAAAAAATTTGTCATCTCATTTAATCAGATTTTATAATTTTTTGTAGCTTTGCGGGGAAGTATTTCAGAAGCGCAGCTTTCTCCTGGAACACGAGAAAGTTCACGTGCAAGACAGAACATTTTTATCCAGTTTGGGTATAGCAGCTGAGACAAAAGGTGGAGGCACTGCAGCTTCGACCACATCATCTACCAGTGGAAACAATGATAATAGTGACGAGTAAAAACAGTAACATTAATTTTTTAAACCAATTCAGGAAACATTTATGCCAAAAAATAGTTATTGAAGGGTTTTGTGAAATACATATAATGTAGCACTAATAGGTTTGTTTTAGGTAGCAGTCAGTGAAACAATGTGCAATTATATGATATGTATGTGCAATCAATATTTATGACGTTACATATTATTAAGCAATATCACATAATCAAATTTCGTAGTTATAAAGTTAATCACATAAATAGCTGGTGCTAGAGTAAACTTTCTTTCCATTCCACTAACTTTCAAAACACTTTCATTCATTGTCAAAGCTAAATGAAGACTTACCTGTGATTTTCCTTTAGAAACAAACTAGAGAGACCCATGTAATACTTATGTACTGATTTATATCATAAATATGTGCATGTTATCGCGATATATCGATAAACAATATAAAATATTTCATTATAATTTCCAAGCAATGTGCGTGTAAATGTATACATCATTATCTTGATAAACATAAGAATCATCATTTCATATTAATTAAAATAGTTAGGTGTAATGCACATGGTACAAAGGAATAAGTAATTTAAAACTTTTGTGATAGATGTGTTATTCATTGGATGTTTATGCTTTCCCGTATCATGAACAAATCGAACGCAAATATTAAGTACTGTAGGACCCACCAAGATTTTTAGATTCTTAGAAATTTATTCCCAGTAAATGATCATGTGATAAGATGATTTTCAGTGTCAGTATATAATTATGAATATGAATTGTAATTAACCTAATGAAGTTATTAAATTATCATTATATTGTATATCGTAACGGATCAAAAATGTAAAAGAACAGAAAAAAAGTTTTCTAGTCAAATAAAGACCTAAAAACTACACCAGTGGTAGTGCTAATTAAATTCATTTCTTCGTCTTCACTCTCGTCACTAGGATCATCTTCAATGTCACCATTCCCTCCCATTGTAAATGCTGATGAAAATATTGGAGGTAGCAGTGATTCATTCTCGCATACAACTGCCACCCCGCCATCTTCCATAACGGCAACAGATGTCATGCCTTCTTTCTTTTTTAATATGGACGTATCCAATGACGCTGATGATGAAGATGCCGACGCTGACGCTGCAGTAGCTTGTTCATATGTAGGTGGATCAAATACACTGGCGTAGTCTGGTGGTCTATCGTGCATGTAAGGCTTATGTCGAGCTGTTTCTCCACCTTCGCCCACGTAGTCATCATGCTCAAGCATCAACCCACCTCCATCACCTCCACTTATGAGGCTCCACTCTCCTCTGGCATCTAACACAGATAGCAAGGCATTACTAACTAAGCCGTTTGTATGTTGGGGGTGGATCAATTGGTTTGGATTGAGTCGCGCGGCTTCGAGAGCGTTTTGAATTGCCTGCAGTCTCGCCCTCTTTAAACGGTTTTTGTAGATGACAAAGCCAAAAGATAGGGTGAGTGAGATAAGCATAGGAAGAATCATTCCCTTCAGAACATATCCAAGAGTTTTTACGTTTTCCGCCTGGTCATCGTATGTACCAATGTACTGACCATTGATTGAGCTGGGCTGTAAGTGACCGTTTCCTTTGGCTTGCATTGACCTATTATAGGAACGATTAAGAATGTCCTTAATAGAATGTTCATAACTTTTAGACTTCATTCAAGGTTATTTTTATATATTTAAAAAATCCTTACAAAAGGTGTTGCAAAGGGTAGTCCTGATGATCCGCATCCAAATGGTGGGTGGATGGCGTATTACGGTAATATTTGGTAAGGGAAAATGGAATCATATCTTCCTGCGAACTTGTGGTTGATGGTGACGATGACATAGAAGATAACGAAGTGAAGCTACCATCTACACCAGTTTTGCTGTTATTTTGGTTTGGAAATGCGGAAGAACCACACTTTGCGATGAGTACAGTAGCGATGAAAATGAAGCTGCGGAGGGAGCACTTTTCAGAGTTTGATTTTCTGGTTGAAGAGGTACTACTTGGTCCTGAAAAGATAAGACCGAGATGAAGTCTCCCAAGCAAGAGTGGTAACCGGAGACCCCTGCCAACTGTGTGGCCAATGAAGAGAAACTCAAACAAGGACATTATAGTTAAAGTTCACAGAAAAACACACTGAATTAGCATTAATTTTTTTTGTAATAGAAAAATTTGATCGATTAAAAGAATTAAAAATAATAAATCGTCCCTTGTATATTATTTTCTCTGATGAAAATCAAGGAATTACACAAAAAAATGAGAAAGGAGAACAAGAAAAATATTGATTATAGATTTTGTATTGTAGAAAGAACAGAGGAGACCGAATAAATATGAAAATCATAGACTTCTAGCATTTAACTAGCACTCTCCATTTTGTCCATATATTTTTGTGTAGCAAACTTATAGTTATACATTCCTCTACTCAGAGGAAACAAAAAAGAAGTCAGCCATTCCAAAGTTTGCATTACACTGGACGGATATTATTGATGGTCATTTCTTGAGGCTTGAGTTGTGAATAATTAAGGTTATTTGGATCGAACGGAAGCTTATTTGAAAAAATGGCAAAATGTGCACACTGGAACATGCTTACAATTTTCCTAGCCTTGTGCTCTCGCATATGTATAAATCGTAAAACCATGTAGAAATGCGAAAAGCAGAAAGAAAAGTTGGCTTTTATGGTTGACTTTTACTTGACTTACGATTAGCGAATTTTATGGCAGCTTACGTGTACGTATGTGTGCACATATGAAATGTCGATACTTTCACCTTTTGTTTCTTTTTTAGCGTGTTTACGGAAAGTGTGCATAACAAATGAATAAATATTAAACATGAAGCTAATAAATAAAATATGATTTCCTTCTCATTTCTCTTACAGTGTAAGTACTGAAGTTCAATAGTTCAATGCAACAACAAAGGAATAAAACATAGTTTGGTGTTGGTGATTTCATTTATTTTGAAAATTGATAACAAAAACATGCCAATTATTATCAACAGCAATATTCGACCATGTACATCGCAACGGATTCTTTATACGTTCTCGACAAACTCTTTATCCTCGTCAATTCATAGCATCATTTATGAAAGCAACAATCAAGAATGTTCCCATGAGATGCGGAACATTTGGAATTATTCGATAGTTTCTCTTGCGTTGTGGGTATTAACAAACCATTTAAGAATAGCATTGGGCATCCTTAATTGTGGTCCTCCGAAAGGTGCTTGATTAGCCTAATTTCTCTTGTGTGTTGTTAAGATGAGAATTTTGAGAGCGTGATAGCATACATCCCAATTAATAGAGTTGTCCGAGCCATAGGTTCCCAAAGTTTTCATGTCCTTCACCATATTGAACATGGCGTTAGTGTAGTTGTTCAGGAGCGCGTCGGCCTGTGGTAATGTGGGAAGATTGCCCGAACCTTCTCTTTGATGTCCCCCAGACTGGTTTCCGTCTCCAGTTCTGGCACTCCAATTGTAATTCGCATTGCCTGAGTTGGAGTGATGTGCCTGCTCTACTGTCTTGTTACTCTTGACAAAAGCAGCTTGAGTGTTGCTTTGTTCCACCGACGCCAATGTGGAAATGGAAGTCACATTTCCGACGTCTTTCATATTTAAGCGAGATACTGATAAAAACTGCCCTTCGCTCATGAAAGTATCCGCGGGAGTCGTAATTTTTAACGCTAGAGCCCTTCTTGGTCCAGGGATTAAAGGTGGGGGTGGTGGCAAAAATGGTCGAATCCTAATTTTTTGTTCACGATTGCTTGACGGTTCCGCTACGACTAGACTTCGCATTCCTGAGAAGGATGCATCAGTTCCACTTTCATTTGAAAGTACTTCCATGCTCCCAACACCGGAATCGGAATTCGCCGGAGTTGGAGAATTGAGTGCGCGGTCTGGGTTAGAGGGAGGTGAGGATTGCTTGTAGCCTGAACGTAACCAAGAATCCTCTTGCCACTCTGGGATGCGATCCAACAACTGCAGCAAAAAAAACGTAACATAATTAGTGATTAGTAATTTATCTACAGTAATTATTAAATGGAAAAGCGAAATCGTTTTAAATATATTGCTGTAAACTTACATCTTTGAAATAGGTTTTCTCGTTAAACCAAGACCTGATATCGACAAAATTCGTCCTTTGGTGTTTCCGTTCATCCAAACTGCAAATCAGCTCTTTAGCCCACCTCTTGGTTCCAACTTTACCGTAAAGATTGGAAGAATCAATGGTGTCCTCAAGGAACTTTGTGATAAGCTTTTTCCTTCTATCAGTAAGCTTCTTGACCTTCATTATGGGCTGGCCCCAGCGCGAAAGATCTTTTAAAGGGTTCTGATTCTTTTGGAAGTCCCCTCTAGTACGTGGACTGTGGGCACTTTTCCCAGGAGGCCCTGAAGAGCCACTTGCCGAAATACGGGGTTGGCCTTTACTTCTGGAATTAATTTAAAAAATAAAATAAATTTATGAAATACATATTATATTGGTCATATATTCACAACCATATTAGATCAACTTAACACCTCTTTTTCAACATAGTACATTACTTACTCAATGGTTCCGTTTCCATTAAAGTTTTCAATAACGACAGATATCAGAGTGTCAATATCTGCGTTTGTCACCCCGCGCACAGGAACCTCTCTGTTCAACTGTGGAGCATCAGCCAAAGTCTGATCAGACATTGAAACTTCCATTTCTTCAGTCATGGTTTTGATGAGTACTTATGTGAACACTCCAAAATAAGCTCAGAAAGGAAGAAGTTTTGATTTCAAAATCTCAAAGAAAATTCTGAGACCAGAGTTTCGTTTGAAACTTTTGGAACTGGAAGGCTGTTAGAAGTTAGAATGAGTTTTCCAAGCTCTAAACACACAATGTCTGGATTCTCCTTCTGCAGTCCCTTTTATATCCAGCTTGACCGGAAGTTGGTCACCAACTGCGTTTTTATGATAATTGTAACTATTTGGATAATTATTGTTTAGTTGAAAAATAAATTAAGGGAAAAATTTTTTTGCATAAAATGTAGTACTTATTTATTTTTGAATTTCAAAGGCATGCCAAAATCTAACGATGCTAATAGGGTCAGAAATGTTCTGAGTTTTTGAGCAGATGTTTAACTATTGAGTATAATAATAATGATCATACGTGTTATGAAATTATAATATTAGGTACTTGCATAATTTGGACTTTTGAGTTTTATCAACAATTTGTAGTTCCTTTATTGACTCATTCCAATGCAATGTAGAATTGCAGGCAGTTTGTGAATATTCTAAATTAATTTAACATTTTAAGAAAGGTTTGAATTGAACGGGAAAATCCAGCGTTACATGTTATAGTTATTGAGTATTGCTCACACAAATGCAGCATGTTTACTTATCGGGGACTGATGGATTCATTTTTCAATTGCTTGGTACATATTATCTTTAAATATGAATTTATAAACTGCTCATTGTAAATTAATTTCCCTTCTTATTCTTGCATGTCTGATGCATACGCAATTCACATTTATTGATTCCCGGCAACTGTACTCAAAGTTACTGTGACTTGGTGTTTCACACTTTCACAAATTTTATCCAAAATTAAAAAAAAATAATCCATAGGCTTATTTTCTTATTTTATGACGGCTTTACATCACTTGAGCAGTTCACATTGGGAATGGAATTATGAAAATTGTGGCGCTACAATCAATTCTAATGGTATGATAGGTAAATTGAACAAATTGATTTTAACTGGTTTATATTAAATTAGTTATAAAAGAATGTTCGTATGAAAACAGCATTTAAGAGATTTTAATAAACGTCTGACGCATTTTGTCATCAAAAATATTAAATGTAAAACCACTTACATTGGATGCTTTGTCTATTGAGCCATTTAAGTTACAAAAGCAAAACTATGCCGTACTACACGTGGATTCATGCATGATTTGAGATAAATTAGTCCTGCATATATAAAAGGAGTTATGATATGATTACAAGTCTAAGCCTAAGTTGTTGGTAGACAGAATCATAAGCCGAAATGAATAGATGCATCTAGTAGAGATATGTCTGTCTTTCCAGGCGTCCATCGTTGTACAACTTTGCAACTTCATAACTTCGTGTGTCATCACCATATCTTCATCCTCCCTTCTATCCTTGGACTACTTTGTGAAAAGTAAAAATCTTTCTGATTTATCATAAATTGCAGAGTAGCAAGTACTGCAAAAGTCACTCGTCTTCTTGCCTTCTGCTTGATTTTCATTTCATTTGCATATATTTGCGGGGATGTATAACACTGGCATCGAAAACGGCGAGAACTACGACAACATTTATAGCATTCCGCATTCATTCAATATGAATATCCAAACATTGCATATTTTTATACTCTAATCCTTGTGACATATTAAACCATCTCATTATTCAATTCAAGACTTTATTTAAGCAATGTCGATAGTCGTCGAATTACAAATGCTTCATTTGCCATGTTTTGTATTTGTACAGCGAAATTCCAATCTCAATATAAAAAATAAAAACTTCTGCCTACGCATGCATTTTTTGTAAGGCAAAATTTCGCACGTTTTCTCCCTTCCGGAGACAAATAACTGTTTTGGCAATCCAAGCCCTTGACATGCCGTACCGAAGGACATCTACCTAAAACATTCCAGAGTTCCACAACTCACTAACTTATTTTCCATTTCTGTTTCAAGGTGGCTGTGCATGGCTCTCAATAGCAACTACTTCTACAACCACCTCACGCAACAACTCCATAAAAAACTTTTTTTCTTTTCCAGGCTTCCCAAGCAGGAAATTTCCCTTTACTTGGGAAAACACCGACCTCGGTTTGAAAGGGAGCGAGGGAAGATAAAAGCAATTTTCAGCTCTTATTATAGGTTGTAGGTATGTTATGGCTATGGCTGGAAAGCACAATTTTTGGGGTGGTAATGGTCCTGCTGTACCCGTTTCCCTTTACGTCTGCGAATCCGAAAAGTTCAATGTATGCGATATGGGAATGGGAAATAAATGCTTTGCTGGTATATAAAAAAACTACGTTCGCTTTCCCTACTCTTTGAGAAGGCCGGCTTCGTAGTTGTCGTTGCACAAGGAAAAAAAGTTCTGTTTATGGCTGTTTCGTATATAAGCTCTATCGTATCTCCGTCGCTTCATTCTACACATGATGCAGTTAACATATCTTGGCTAAAAAGGTTGCCGTACTCGTATGTAGTGGAGCTGGTGGTTAAATGTCTCTGGTTCTCTGCTCTCATATCTTAACAAAACACATGATGACGATATGCTATGAACAAGATGCAGGCTGCTGCAGCAGACAGGTTTCAGTGTTCCTCGAGACGGCAATGTGCTCACATCCTTTTTGTGGAAGGGCTGTGTACGCGTTTTTTACGAAGAAAGATAATATAACGTTGATTGTATGTCATCTTTTCCTCGGCTTTTTATAAACATTGTTGTATTGCATATTGCAAAGAGATTTTTATGTGATTTTGAGATTTGAATGTGTGTGGCGTGTTTTTTGTGAAACGCTTTATACTGTAGATAAATGCTTTCTTTTAGTGTAGTTTGTTCTGTAAAATATCAAAATTAATCTTCTATTAAAATAACATTCATAGAACCTTTGTGTTTGTGTAAGGTGTAAAGGAGACAACGTAAAAGTATCCTGTATCTTGCAAGCATAAAGCTGCTGCAAGCGTTTTCTGCAATTTGTGTTGTTTGGTGTGCGTACAGATTTTGCGTGGATAACCTTTTGGATATTATGCGGTTCATGTGTTTGAGTGAGTGGGTGTTGGATTATATAATTTGAAGTTGTTGTATAACTGATGACAGAGTGTGTCAAAACTGTCAAATGTCAATTTGAGTTATTATTATGTGATGACTTCTCGGTGACAAATTGTACTTTATATTTTGTCAGTGTTGGTATGCAATGTAAAGGAAAGGAAAGCTGGATTTTTCCTGGCCCATAAGCTTATGGTAAGCAAAGATGTGCATGAAACATACGTAAATTTGTTGTGCAAAAACAGTGACAATGTACTAGATTATTTGACCTATGTTAACCTACCTCACAAGAAGCGAAAAATAAAAATTTACAATGCATTACTTCCTTCGACCTGTCTATGAACAGTGACTATCCTTCAATATCTACAAATTAGTTATCACGATTGCAGTTGCATAAGAGAATTAAGAATGTACTAAATAACACTTGCAGGGTTTCTCATTGAAATTCCGGAATTTCCAAAATTTGAATGTGTCTACATACACATGAAACATGAGTCATAACTCAAAATCAAACCTTCCTACCCGATGAATTATTATTAATGTAAGCCAAGCCGTGAATACAACAGCATCAATCGGTTACTCAAATTGCAAATCGAGAAAAATAAAATCGTGACCTTCTTCAATATTTTTCTCGTCAAGAAAACTCAGTATCATCGGCTTGGAGTTTTGCATTATGTTTGCAATGTACATGTAAATTAAGAATATTGTTTGCAATTGCGTAAAATAAAAATAAACAATCAAGCTTGCAAGTGGCAATAAAAACAAACACATAAAACAGCTCACTATATATCTTTCGTAAATTTTGAAATAACAAATACTGCCGTAATGAGAGAAACTGCAGTATTTACACGCTAAACCCTCAAGTACTTACTCACCTTCGGGTAAGCCGTCTTAAAGATTTTTTACTCATCAGGCTTACACCTCTAAAGAACAGTTAAGGTGGTGATGACGGCTATGCTACCTATACAACTTTTTTAATGCTGTTTGTTTTAAAGTCTCATCATCCGAGTGTCACGGAACGTCACTCAATTCAATTTTGAATTTGAATACACTCATGTACATGATTTATTTGCTATTTTTCACACTAGGCAAACACATGCAAAGCTAAAGCATATATTATGCATATAATGGTAAAATCGATGGCTGTTAAAAAGTTAGATCAATTTCTCAAGCGTCAACAATCATCCCGTTGAGTATGTTTACCGTTAATTAAAAATAGCCCGCAATTTAAACAGT
>JAQIXW010000842.1:0-24133 GCA_034700685.1 Willowsia buskii
AGAAACAATACAGGATGTAGATCAGTATGGCATTTTACTTTCCATGCAAGAAAATGTTTTTCGTGCGCTACAAAATTTATGAATTCCTCATCTAACATCGAGAGCTCAACTACAAGTTATTTTATCAAATAAATACAGTCACTAAAGTTTATTGGATTTGTCTGTTTTTCATGTTTCTGTTGTGCCTTGTGCCTTTTTAATTCGTTTACTCACGTGCATTCCTTATCGCTTAGATAAAAAAAATGTTGCATAAGATACAAATATATTGTCAGTCAGTCCAATATTGATAGCGATGATAAGCATTACTTTGAGTATGTAGGTTGGCATTTCGTTGACGATCTCTTTTAGTGATGTTGTGTATCAACTAATACATAATATAACCAATCAGTCGTATCGTGTCGTTCTGATTATTGTATATATTATTAGCATAGTATCCAATTTTGAATCTACCTACCCCGTCTACATATATGCAGCAATCAGGATAAATATTCGTCGCAAATAATACGCCTTGCTATGTATATTGCTTGGTAGTGCTTTTGAAGCCATTTTTACTTTTAAGCAACCGACCTTGGACCTTGCACTTTATTACCTTAGGCAAATGATTGCCTCAGACAGGCAAGATTCATTGCCAGTGAAGTAGTCTTTGTAAGGATGCAATGGAAACGAATAATTCTACAGAAAAGTAGACAAGTGTCCGTGCTGTATGTAGTATGTGGTATCATGATGGTTGATGGTTGTCTGTAGTATTTTTAGATTTTGAGTCGAAACTTTTGATTGTACTTTTTTGCCTTGCATTTTCATCATCTTGCAAGCTGCAACTTGCTTCTTTTGTTTGATGTTTTATGATGATGATTGTTACTTTTATTCACGTATCTCTTTGTATGAATTAATGATGTTGTTTACTCTGTTATGCAAGAATGGAGACTACGAGCGAGGAGGGGTGTTGATTTGTCGCTCGTAAACAAGCGACTTAAGTACCTAAACTGATGGGCGTGTGTATTTTAAGTGCAATAATTGAAGGGCCATGGCCATAATTATGATTACTTCTCTGATTAATAATTTGCCAAAGTAAAACTGAGATAAAAATAATTAATGAAGAATCATTAACTTGGTATAGGAAGTAGTTTAAAGCTAAATATGTTCAAATTACTGCATTCTCGCTCGCAATTCATAAGCATATGTTTGGAAAATTGCAAAGTATATAATACTAAATAGATAGGTTACATATACAACTTAACTAATTGTTTTTTTTTTTTTGTTTTTTTTTTTGTAACAGGCAAGTCCCGTCGTGGAGCATACGGAATGTCGGATGATGATTCAGTAAATGGTGATTCAGCAAGCGTGGTCAGTATGAATTCAGAACGTGGAAGTTACGATGATTGTAAGTTTAATCTTGAAAAATATGCATGTATCCAACGAATGCAGACTTATAAATCATTCAATGCTAATGACTTGGATTGTATTTTTAGATGATAACGGCAACGGAGACGAACATGAAGATGGCGTTGCAATTTTTGGTGTCGGAAGTCGGGAAGCGATGGAAGAGAAAATTGCAGAGGCAATTGATGGAATAATTGAAAAGTCCGCTAACGTCCGCACTTCCAGCCTCTCCACTTTGATCAGCGTTCTCAGTCAAAATTTCAATCCAGACTTGATCTTAGGACGCCGAGAAACCCTGAGAGATCACTTGGAGAAAATTTTCAAGAGGGGTTCCGGAAGCGATCAAGCTTTAGCTGCAACCGTTCATTGTTTGTCTATTGTACAAATCGGTGCATTTGATCCCGATATGGCCACCGAAGATGTCAATGCACTGAAACCATTCTTACAAAGTCTGGTGTTGGATCACACAGCAAACGCCGCTGCTCGGGTAAAGTGTTGTGAAGCCCTTTGCTTTGGAGCTTTTATCGCTGAAGGATGTCCCACAGACGTCATGAAAATCATTACCATTTTGGAACCTCTTTTTGGAGCTGGAGTGAAAAACAAGAGAACTGCTAGTGAGGAAGAAAGTGCTGCTCAGTCTGATGCCAATAAAACTGCAAAGATTCCCAAGAACAGTAGTACAGCTTTGGCTGCTGCTGCCATGTCAGGATGGTCTCTTTTGTTGACTTTAATGTCAGAGGAATACCTAAACGGCCGTGCGTACCGCTGGATTTCGAATTTGCAAAGTTTACTGGAACAACCAGACTTGGAAGTAAGGTTGAGTGCTGGAGAATCATTGGCTGTTATTGTGGATCTGTGCGGCTTGACTGTTGAAGACAGTGAGGAAGAAACTGATTATTCCGCTGGAGATGAAAGTGATGCAGATTCTAGTGTAAACGGAGTTCGCTCAGGAAAGAAAACTAGTATGAGTGCGTTGATCGCCAAGTTGAGACAATTGTCAGTGGAGTCACATAAATACCGTGCTAAGAAGGACAGAAGGCAACAACGACATAGTTTCAGGGACTTTTTGCATGCTGTGGAGGTAAGAATGATTTTTAAGAATCTTATAAACATCACGATATCATCATAGTGCATTGTGCTAATACCAAATTAATTTGTTATTTCAGGAGGGCACTGGCCCAGGTACCGTTATGAAATTCGGCGTTGGGGAAGTTCTTGAGATTGACACATGGGGAAAGAAAAAACAATACGACGCCATCTGTCAAGTCGTAGGCTCAGGAATTAATCGTCACCTTATCGAGAACACATTGGTCAGAAGTATCTTGGAACTTGGTGCACCAAAACCAGTAGTCAACGATGGTGGTATAGGAGCCAAACAGGCAAAATCAGAGAGGCAGTATATGAATGCATGCAATTTTAAGGCAAGAAGCGTTTCCCGAGGAAAATCCCGAGATTATCGGATGGCAGCGCTTGAAGATTATTAACGTTCAATTTAATATTAGCAATTAAAAATTTACTTTTAGATATCATTGCACAAAATTGCAAATGTTTAAAAATTTCCAATTAAATAATTTGTAATGGACAAGAATTTCATTACGAGTTATTTTTTTTATCATTGAGAAATTTTCAATATGAATTATGAATTGGTGGTCTATGATTAATTGAATTGTGAAGTTTCCAAACTGAAATAAAAAGTAATATTATATGTATAAATAGCTTATTACCTATTATAATTTCACGTACTAGTTACATTGTCGCTTTTTCTGCGTTTCTAATATTTCGCGATTTTACAACGTTATTATATAAATGTCATTGCTTTAGTGTTATTGGTCGAACCGTCTTCCTTGATGGAATGAACGGGCGTAAATAAAATACATATAGTATCATTGAATTGTGGTTGTACGTAAGAACACTATAAAAACTATTTTTTATCCTGTTAAGACTGTTAGACTGTAAGTCGTTATCATCAAAATAATATAAACTTAGGCGTACTCTCACTAGAAAATAAATTCACAAGGAAATGAGGTTCTTGTGGACTTTAAATGTAATAGTCAGTAATAATATATACGATGAGTGACTGGAACAGCAGGGTGAGTGATTTTGAATATTATATGAAATGGAAAGTAATCGTTGTTTGCTTTACATATTATGAATGATTGTTGCTAAAAAAATACGCAGTCAATCGTTGCGAGACGATAAATCTGTTTTTTGTTGGATGTATAAATACGTTTATGTGTGTATCCTTGATCGTATGTATGAATTTTCGAAAAATCGTCAAATATAAGTAAAAATAATGCTTGTTTTAAACTATAAAATGGGTATTCAAGGGATTATTTGTTAATTAAAAAATTATTAACTAGTAAAGTAAGCAATAGCATTCAGCATGTTAAGAAACTATTTTGACAGTTGACATTTATAGAAAAAAAATATGAATTCCGGACAAGTTTTGTGAATGTTTAAAATTCTAGATTTACAAACCATCAAAGTAATTGTCTATGTAGTTACTGCAAGAAATGAAAGCGAAAAAAATGTGCTTGTAGTTGAATTTGTAGAGCTTTGAAATAATATCAAAATAAAATGGATATTTTCCTTGAATTGGTAAAATCATTCATCGACGATTCATTGGAACTTTTATTTATTCTGCATTTTCAATTTCATTCTCTGACAATTTGTCATCTCAATTATAATTTATACTTTACATCATGATCTATGCTAGAAAGGCAAATGCTTATTAGGAAAGGTGAAGGTGAATGAATTTGCATTTAAGAAACATTTTTTCTAAACATTTCATCTTCATCGGTCAGTCAAGTCTTCTCAAATATAGCTCAACATTCATCATTTTTCTGCATTATATGCATTAACTGCATTACTTGTTGGCCACGGCATGGCCAAGCATCATTGATGAAATTGGATCAAAAATGTAGTAGAGTTTTGAATTCTATGTCCTTGCACATTGAACTGCTCTAAACTTTGATTTGGGGTTTCGTCAAATTAAATTATTAAGATATTAGAATATTTAATGTAGCTTCATATAAAAAATTGTTCACCATACATGCACATAGTTAAAGTGGATGTTGCATCTCTACAAAATTGAAAATCTCTCGTGATCAATTATGTTCTTATTTTACTCGACAAAATAAATTTTACGAGGGCAATTTCAGTGTACCATAATGTAGTGTGGTGTGTGGTGCATGCATAACGGAAACGGGGCACTACATCGACTATCGAGCAAGAGGAAACTCACCCTTGCGGTCATTTAGCAGGAACGATTGAATAGGCCATTGGTTGTCACCTTTAAATCTTTGTATGTTCCTGTTAGTATACAAAAAAGTGAGAATATGAAAGAAAACTTGAATTACAACTTTTTCTTCTCTCTGACTGCAAAATGGACGTGGGCTCGAGTCAACAGTGGTTGGTTGGTAATGCGAAATTCGAAGTAAATTTTTGCATGCATTTTTTTGGCTCCCTCATCATTATAATACGCACAGTGATGATATCTCGTGTAATTTTGGGAGGATAACAAAACAACATCCTCTTAATAAATTTCTAATGAATATCACAGGATAAAATAGCCCATAAATAATATGCGCTTATATGTTGTCATTATGTTTTAATAATCATAATAAGATTTTTCGAATTGTATTAAATAACAGAAAATAACTCCTCAAAGTCACGTTTCTTGATATGATTATGTGATGCGATGACACAACTTTTTAAAGATGCTGCTCATGCATTATTGAAAACTTTCAGATTTTGTTCATTAAGAGATGAGCTAATCAACATTTAAAGGAGTCAGAAGAATCAACAAACTGACAAATTTGTCCATCATCATGATGCATGATTTTGAGCGTTATTTTTGTTTTCCGCCTTTTCATTTAATTATTTATGACTGACATATTGCCGAGAAAAAACAAACTTCCTAGTTTTACCCAAACTTTGTTTTACCACATCACGTAGCACTCATTACTCAATCACAACAATGTTTTTAAACCATCAAACCTCATTTTCAAAAATGCCGTGCACCGCTCAATGTATAAAGATGGGAAAAGCCCATTATCAAATCACAATTTCTTACACAATATGAAAATTCTGAAACTATTGAAAACGACTCATAATATTAATGAGAGTAAAACCTTTTTGATGTATCTTAAAATTTCATCGGAAATGTGTCACGGATCATTTGAATCGGAAATAAGATGTGATTTCATTTAAACTTTTTGTTTGTCTCTAAAACATTTTACAATTTATAGACATTTACAATGTGTATTTCAAAAAGTTTGACATTTTGAGTCCTCAGATGTAAAACAAGTACTGTTAGTGTGAAGACATGACTATCTGCAAAGAATATTGATGAATAAACTTTAACATTATTTTTATAACTTGCTCTCTGCATTTTAACAAAGTACATCCCCCTTTTTATAGTTATTAAAATGAGTAATCTGAAAATTCACTCCAACACGTATGGTGTACTATGCTAAGAGTAAGAAGATTATTGATAAGAATATACATTATGATTTGATTTTGCATTGCAAAGGTTGCAACAATATTGCATCTTCTAGTTCCTTCCTGTTATGATGATCACTCTGCTTGTTTGCGGTGTTGTTTAACGTGTCCTTTATGTTGATGATATAACTGTTTAACTGTGTAATGCTGCGTTTTATATAACTTTCTTATTTGATTTCCCTGTGGCTTGCTGCTTGCCGCTACTTGTTGTTGTTACATCATATATCGTTGACATAACTTTTTTTCTTATGAAGGATGTTGAATTTTTTTGAACTATTGGATAGTGTACAGCCAAAATAATATCGCCAATGTCGACCATTGACCATTTAATGCCGATTTCTCGCTTAGAGGCTCGTAATGACAAGAAATGAAGTGTACATGTTTGTATGCAAATTTGTTCACTGCATAGTTTAAGGGACCCGATTGAGGTACACCGTAATAAAAGGTTAACAGCACAATGACATGCAACCAAACTGATGCAGTGTAGGTAGCTCACTATATACGATGATACTTTCTCCACTTGGCAGTTTGAAATGATAATGTAGCAATGCATTATGCAATAATCCTATTATGGATTTTTTGTTTTGTTAAAAAAATTATGTTGATGCTTTTCTCATCAAAGAGTCATTCTAAATGATCAGTTCGCCACACCAATTGACCGGAAGCAGTTGAGTGAACAATGATCGAGGTGGAAAATGTGAAATCTCTGTACTGTAAAGTCAGTGTAGTCGATATCCGTGGCGTTGGCGCTCCTGCAAAAGTGCAGTGAAGTGAGTGGGTGCAGGGCTATGACTTGCGATTCAGGGCTTCAACAGACGATGAAATAAATTTTCAAAGTGCGGTTGATATTTTGTCAGTTTTTAAACATTTGAATTTGTTATTAAAATGGGAAAATTAAAGGTAGTGGCAGGGGTTCTGGTGATATTAACGGTGACACAAGTGGACTGTATGCCAAGGAAAAAACTTGTCAAAAGTTTGGATGGCAGCAGCAGAAATAGCCGTTTGGCTTCTATTCTCTCAGATTACTGGACAGAGCGTGGGTTTCATGATGCCCCTACCGATAATTTAATGGCTAGCGAAAGTCAAGGAAAAGACCTTATGATGACTGGAGATGATGACGTTTCGGATTTCCGTGGAAAAACCAAAATCAGAATACCGAGAGGAAGGCTGACACCCCCTGGGGTTGCTTCCAAACAGCGTAATGCTTTGAAGAAATTGGCAAACCGACGCCGGCAGCAGAGAAAGCGTCTTATGGCTATGAAAATGAGTCAGCACCAGCAGTATCATTATCCCCAAGTGCGCGTGATGAATCCCATTGGTGCCACTAGAAAACAAGATGATATGGAAATTCTCGAAAGTGTCACTTTAATTGATGGAGGCACCCCGCAGTCCGATGGGTCTATTAAAATTCGTCCATCTGGCCAGCAAAGTCAAAGAAAGTATCATCAAGAACATTTCGTTGATGAAGATCAAATTAGTCCATTAAACTATCGGCTACAAGATGATGATTTATCCAGTCCTTATAAGCAACAACAACAGCAGCAGCAATATCTTCGAAATCAGCCCCAAGAGCCAGCATTGTCTGCTAGTTATTATAGCTTACAAGGAGACCGTTATCCTTCTGGTGAACCCCAAGGAAAGCTTTCCCTTGGTCAATTGAAACAACCAAAGTCCATTCCACTGCAATCAATGTCATTAAACCAATTTCAGCAACAATTGTACCAACAACAGCAACAGCCACCAGTTCCACATCAACCTCATCAGCTAGCTTACCCTACCCCTAAACCACAAGTATTTCCAATTTTTGTGATTCCCCCTCCCTCAAAGCCGCATCAGATGCAGACACCTTTAACTCACCCTCCACCTCCTCCACCACCATCCCCATCTCCTCAACAATTTCAAACTACTCCACCACTACCACCTCCTCCTCCTTCTTCACCTTCAATGCAATCACATCCGTCACTGCCGCAATCCAGTCCCAATTTTAACACTCAACTGTTCCAGCAACAGTTCCACCATCCATTTGCTACCCAACCTCCATCCCAACTCAGTTCTTTGGCGCAACTCACAGCAACCCTTTTGTCTGGTGCCAGCAGTGTTGCAGCAGCCACCTCTGCTGCTGCCGCTGCATTAGCAAAAGGTGAAATGCCCAACATACCCACACCCCCATTGTCGCCATCATCCGCACCTTTGCAACAACAAATTTCACCATCCGGAACATTTCCTAGGTACAGTGGTTTCGCCCAACAACAATTTGGACCACCATCTGGAGGTCTGCTTTCAGAAGCATCTATCCCGTCAGCATCCCAAGTGCTTCTTCCCACGCCTCCCCCACGTGATGCCTTTCCAACGTCCACAAGACCTGGAGTAATTGCCATTGATGACCAATTTACTGAAAGTCAACTGAAAGACCAACCAGAAAGTTTGGCGAATCAGATAACGAAACTGGTAGAAACTGGACGGAAGATTTTATATTTCCCTAAGGGCGTAATGGACACCATGGACGTACTCCTGAAGCAAATGGAGCGTAATCCAATGGTGGCCTATTGGGGGGATAAGTTTTTTGCCAAAGTATTCGGTGACACAAGTGGAACGTAATTAGTGGGGCTACTTAATAAAATTTAAATTATAACTTTGTTTTCTCTCATTGTTACTTTTGTTTGTTTGTTGTAAGTTTTATTGGTGCAGCTGGTATATTGCATTGTTTATTGATAGGTCACTTTACAACATTGATGATAATAATGATGATGAAGTGTCATGTGAAACCTAAACAATTCGTTTGTTATTTCTCAAATCATACGCATACCTAATAAAGTCATACAATTATTAATTATTATGAATTTCTTTCCTTCAAAGTGCCTAAATGCTTGTTTGTAATGTGCAAGGGCAGTCTGAAAAGTTTTTCCACGTAATATTTATAATGAAGCTATGAAGGAAGAGATTTCGATTTTTTCCTAGAAATCCGGAATTCCCAAAACTCCTTTTCTCCTATTCAACTTCATTTCACATATTTCCATTAATGGGAACTTTCTGATAGTTCTGATAGGGACAGAATTTTCATAATCTTTTGGCATGATCAATTGGTTCGATCGGACTGTAAATATACCACCATAGAATGGAAGGCTATGCTGTAAGGTTTATGTCTAAGGCATCTTTGTTCTCCGGAGCTGTCCTCGCTCTACTTTCTTTTTCTCATAATTCATGGAAAGTTTTGTAAAAGTCAAGCAAGATTTGGTGGCATGCGTATGGCATGACAAGGCATACTTTATTTATATCGCAATCTCTCTCACACCACTTAAAAAAGATGATTACGTATATTATGATTGCTCAATATTGCATTGCCAATACATTTGCATTATCATTATTACTAAATAGACTGCAGCAGTACACTGAATCAACCATCAACCCTTTCAAGCTTGGGAACATGTATGAGTGAACAGTGAACGAGTGAGAATACGTAGCATATCGGCAAGCAAAACTCACTTCAGTACGGAACTTACACGGAAGGTGTTACTTATCCTTTTCTGACATTGCACCATTGCTGCAACATTGCTCTTACCATAATATGTGTATGCATGAAATCCATATGTTTTTAAAAAGGAAATACTTCACACGCTCATACCACTTCAGACAACACTTTACAGACAAAAATGCTCTAAAAACTGTAAAATTAAGTTAAACATTTAATGGGAGTCATACCACAACTCTGGTAATGTTTTAAGCATTAAGTTTGATGTATAAAATGGTCATATATAGACTGATTGTTCGTCCATCTTTTACATAGAGAATAATCTATCATTTCTTCTTCTTTTTGCAGACATTTTAACATAGAGTTGACGTTTCACAAATTACAGTATGAACAGAATAGGATACTGGATGAAGCCATGGAAGTCAGCTTTGGGGGAAAATACTCAATAAAAAAGAAACTAAAAAAATATTTTCAACATAACTCATGAATAGCTAAATTGCATTAGGAATGTGACACAAAAGAACCCGGTAATAATTTCTTCATAAAATTCGCACCACTTCTAGTTAAGTAGTTTTCAAAATTATTCAGTATTTTATTGAAAGTTTTTAAAATCCTTTTTTGATTTTAAATTGAGAACAGGGATGGCGTGCTCGTGCTGATTTTGATTCGAAAGCTTGGACATATCTCTCCTTTAGGTCTTTATTAGTCCCGGGTCATTCCGAGTTGAGAACAAAAGTCTTCCAGTTCCCTACAATTATTGGAAATTAATCCTGTAGATTAAAATTCAAAATACCAAAGATGTCGTCAGAAATGGGACTAATTCAAAACTTTTGGCGAAATCGAGTAGTTTTGCTATCAGCCTTTGGTTTGGTTGGAGTTGGTGCTGTAATTGGTGCTGGATCCGTGTACCTGTTCTACTTTAAAAAGAAATTTGACGATATTTTTCAAATCCAGTCAGTGCTTCACGTGGAAGTCCAAAACTTGCGGAGGGAGGTTGACAAAATTAATCATAACACTGCTCATGATAATGGCGTTCCAGGAACAAGTGTTGGTGGCGAGACTGAAATTGAAAGGAGGAGTATAGGAGGTTTATCTAGAAAAAGTAACTCGGCCGCCGGTGGTCCTAGACGATCAGTGAGATTTAAAGATGGCTATGAAACCGCTGACGAGGATGAGTACATAACAGCATCAAGCGACTCGGAGGGAGAGGCGGGGGATTTACTTAGGTTAGGAGAGGCCGGCGTTATCAGGTATTGACAACGATGAATAGTTACTTTGTATTATTGCTATCATGTTAAAGTTCCTTTCTAAAAATGTCCGTTTTATGTGTTTTGAACTTGCCTACTTTTACTTTTATTGTAAATGAGAAAGTGCAGGTAACGCAGTCGTTTGTACTTCTGGTTCTGGTGTGGGTGAAAATTGGATCGACGAATTTTTAAAGGAGATTGACCGACTACTGGAAGGGGACACCAGCTCACAACATGAAGCGTATATTCGCCTTCAAACTTACAAGGACAAGGTTGGTTGGTTGTGTTACGACAAAAGCTGAATATGATTTATAATTATGCGAGATCTATATATTATTAATTATGATGCTAAATTCCTGGCTTTAGATGGAAAACAAGTGTGGATTCTGGTGGAGATTTGCTAAAGCCACTCACATGGAAGCACAAGCTGCGGGCCAAGTTGGTGATGATGAGATGAAGAAGAGTTTAACTTTTGCCGGCTGTTATCGAGCAGAACAGGCCCTTCAATTAGATGAAAATTCGTCCGACGCACACAAGTGGTACGCTATCACACTTGGCAGCAAGGGAGACTACCTTTCGATTAATGAGCGGATACAAAATGGCTTCATCTTTAAAGAGCACGTGGATCGGGCTGCTCAACTTAATCCCAACTCTGACTCTAGTATTCACTACCTCCTGGGAAGATTCTGCTTTGAAGTTTCAACGCTCGGTTGGGTTGAAAGGAGGGTCGCATCGACACTTTTTTCAGCACCTCCATCTTCTACACCTGAGGAGGCTCTTGTGCACTTTCAAGCGTCGGAGAGAATAGGAAAACCAATTTTGAAGGACAATAGACTGTTCATGGCTAAATGCTACATTGCCATTAAAAATTACGATCAGGCAGCCTTTTGGCTACAAAAATGTGTTAATATGCCAGTTGTTTCCACCAGTGTGAGTAAAAACTTGAACACTATAGTTTATGAATTTCCTTTTTAATAATAATCAAAAATACAAAGTTTGTGTATTAACATGACTTTTATCGTTTTATAGGATAAACCTATCCATGAGGAGGCTGTTAAACTCTTTGCAAAGTACAAGCAATATCTCAAATAATGTTCCAAGGCCAGACCAAACTACTTGTAACTGGTTTGATTCCTCCTATTTAAATCATAAATAACTAAACTTTACAAGCGTATTTGTGACTTTTATTTTGCTACTAATCTATAAAAAAGCACGAGATACATAGTTCCAAATAAAAACAAGGTAAATACAGATATATGGTTTCCCACAAATTCAGGCAATTCCATTTCTCGGTCAGTCCACTTACTACATAATATACTTAATTTATTCAATGTATTTACAAGTTCTATTGCATAGCTTCTACTTCTCAGTAACTTTGTCAATATGAGCTACCTATCTAAATGTTTTGTGGGTACTTAATCACAAATTGTGTCCACCACTTGATCACGTTTGCTCAATTCCGATATAATCAAAGACTTTACCATTCTCAATGAGAATTTCTCATCACCAGCCGTAATGTTATTTAACAATGTTCTGCGGATTACAATTTATGAACCATGAAATAGTTTTAGTTTTAGTTGTAGTTATATTATATGTGATTGAAAAAAAAAATCAACATAAAAACTTGAGAAGTTGCATACTGCCGCCTTTTAAAGTGCTATTATGAAAAGATTACGTATAAATATTTTTTGAAATGGGTATTCTACTAATCTACTAACTATATAGCCAACAGAGTTGGTGAGTCAAGATGGTAAATCTTAACTGCTCTCTTATTTTTTTGTTTAATGACTATGGTTAGTTCCGAATGTCCTAACCATCCAATATCCATGTTACATAAATTATGACAATTGACTACACACATATGTAACAATAGTGTAACTTTTTGCTTCAAAATATATATGATAATTGTTGAATAAAACGGACTGTTATTTAAACTATATTAACGATGAGTCATTGTGTTTGATTTAAAAGTTGCATCTTCATGAAAATAAATAATCTGTGAACATTTTCAATTTTAAATAATGTCTTTATTCGAAGCGTTGTAAAAATATCTCACATGCTAAATTACACAGTGCGGTAAATTCTGAAGACAATCAGTATATAAAATCTTATAATTCGTCGAACAGGAGTAAGGAAATACTAGGCTAAGTAAAAATGTAACAATTGTCAGTAGAATTAATAATAATATCCGTATCCACCATATGGGTAGTATCCACCGTATCCTCCATATCCCAAGCCATAACCTCCATATCCTAAGCCATAACCTCCATAACCTCCATATCCCAAACCATAACCTCCGTATGGGTAGCCATAAACGTAAGAGTTGGCAGTGTCCAAGTCCTTTCCTTCTGCTGGTGCAACGGCAGCAGGAGCCACAACTTCCTTTTCTTCAGCGTTGGGGGCCGCAGAAAGGGAGTCTTGCTCGGCAACAGGTTGAGCAAGCGACACCGCGACGAGGGCAAGGAGTGCAAGGGCAACCTTTCAAAAACAAATGACACACAATGTAGAGATTTGAATATTTAGTCACAAACGATTAAATGAGTTGAGGCTGATATTTCCAGAAACACTTACAAGGAACTTCATGGCGATAAGTTTATTATTTTTATTTGCTGGATAAAATCCACACAATGGTAAATTTTTCAAAAGCCCAACAATCCGTTTGATTGAAGAAACAAGTTGAAGATATAGTTTTGCAGTAGGTATAGCGTGTTGTGATGCTAATGGAGACTCAACAAAGATTACGAACTCGGATGCATTTGTCAGTGGTATTTATATACATACCCGCACACATCAACATATGCATGGACCATTATTACTAACCACAACATCCATGAAAAAAGAGTATGAGTATATCTTCTTTCAAGCCCGTTAATTACGTTATTATTATAAAACCAGTAGTTTTATTTTGAAGGAAAGGAGAAAAGATTTTTTTTAGTACAAAAACATTTTTTTCATTATAAATTAGGTATTATTACAAGATTTTCCATTTTCCATACATTCCGCATTGGGAAGATTATGATTATATGAATAGAATAGGTAGGTTGAAAACAATAAGAAAAGGCAACCATCCATGATGAAGAATTTACATGATAACACTTTTTGATGTTACCTCTTTCATGTACAGAAAAACAAACAGGTATGCTTCTGAAGAGATTGGATCTGCTAAAAAAGAAGAAGAAAATACGTCATCCGTCCGTTCCGTATTCTTCCTCAGAGAATGTGTGTACGTCATCATCGAGCTAATAATAATAAGGCATGTAGCATGGGATTGAAGAAAAAAATTAGCAAGAGTAGAAATGATAAAGGTCTGCTACACTCAGGAGGATCATTATGCATGTCTGTGTTTATTTCACCAGAAAATTTTTAAAATGTGCGAAAAAATCGTAAGAGTATCCAGAGTTAGTAATGTTAGTATGCATGTGGCTAACCTTTTTCACTAACCTTCTGTGTATACATTAGTGTTTATTTTTAGAAAAAGGGCTGGGCTCGTATGACACCTTCACAATTAGGCACATGTTTGTATTCTGGAAAAGAACACATGCTTTATGGGCGAATCTTTGTTAATTAACAAGCGAAGCGCGACAGTTGTTAAAATTAATAATAATTAACTCGGATTATTACCTTCGAGAACTTTTGTAATACCTCAACAGGGTTATCTTAGAAACGGACTTAGCCGCAACTTTACTATTAAAAATATACACCTATACTCCGTTTATGTATCGTATTAACGCAGGACATAAAGCTAGGCTAATGCTTTAGAAATTGAGGAAAAAGAAGCTATAGGTACCTATGTCATCAGTCATCGTCATTGGAATGCGAACCGCATTATATTATAATTCACAGGGAGTTCGTAAAAACATATTGGTTGGCTTGCATTAAAATGTATTAATTGCTACAGTATAAATACTAAGTAATGAGCTCTTCTTCTGGTTCTTCAAACCTTAATTTTGGCTTTTTTTCATGGGTACTGATTGTATGTAAATGGATAAGCATCCAAGTGGAAACTATAAAATGGACATATAAATCTTGACTACATGGCATAATTTACTGATAAGTGAACTAAAAATGAGTGTTTGTTGTAGATTTTCTTGTTTCCCATCAGATTGAAGCATTTGTTCTGAAATATTCATTCCATTTCATGATTGCCCGTCTAGAGTAATTCTTTTTCATTTTAATGCAACTTACTGTCTTCTGGTTTTGGAGTAATTTGAAGAGAGAAGAGGAATTGCTCCTGTTTGCATAATAATTTTTGCGGTTAATAATGCGTGACCTGAATGGATGATAGAAACAGGCTAATTGTCTGCCAAAAATAGCTCCTTGTAAGATTTGTGTTCCTCAACAGGTAAGCTCAATGAATATTAAATGAGTTATTATTACACGTAATTTCTGCAAGTCTGTTAATGTTTGAGCGTTGCTGGTACTTATAGTTAGCAGCTCACTAAAGACAAGGTCAGGATATTTGATTTTATTAAGAATGTAATTTTGAACTGTTTTGAATCACCAGAATTTATGTTTTTATCATGGTCACGCTACTTCAACTGTACTTTTTTGGCGATTTTTTAAGTGGTTTTTTCTTTATGGTTTTCTGGAACATGGTTCGTCTCTGAAAGTATACATTTCATCATTTTGAATGATTATGAGGATGTAACTGTGTTGAAATGTGGGTGCACTCCCACTACTCCTTATAAAGAAAATATTATGTATCAAAAGTAGCAATATTGTGTAATTAAATAGGTATTAATGAGTTTGGACTCATATAGAAAATCGGTTGAAATGTTGAGAACATTAGTATTTCCCATTATCGTTCAGGTAATGGGCACGCGCAGTAGCGTGATCATTTCGCATACCTCTTCATTTACGACATTGTGCTAATCCAGCGTGTCGTATAATTAACAAATGCGCATTACCTACCTGATACCTGCACGCGAATATGTTACAATACAATTTTATACACATGTTTTCCTCAAAAATGTGTAATCCCGTTGAAACACACAACTCATTATAATTAACACGGAGTAACGTTAGCTTGCAAATAAATACGAGTAGGTCGCGCGTTAAGTCTTTGTGGTATAAACGGTTTTTTTTCTTTACAAGACTTTACTTGAAATTTTTTCCAGTTTCACACAGGACATTGTTCTTGGTGTGAAATACACTAGATAGCTTCAGGTATATTCGGGATTATAAGGTGTATTTAAACATTTTGAGCTTCGATATGGTACGTAAGAACGTAAGAACACGTCAACCAGTACCAGCATTAAAAGTTTTAGCCAATCAAAGTTATTCTAACTAATACTTTGAGAATATCTAAATTCTTGTATTATAAGGTATTAATGTATGATATGCATAATGACTTGATTAAAACAAAAAATAAAAAATATTGTACCTACATAATCGAGTAAAGTAAATGCATGTATGAAAAAACGGAAGCGAATTTGATACTTTGGTTTTAAAATATTTGATGTTCCGGGACTCCCAGTAATCCCATTGGGGGACGACGAGGGAGCACCACAATGCCAAAGGGAGTCTGTGGAAATTTCCCTGACAAAAGAGCCAAAAGGTTTATGGTGCCAAAAAATGGAGATTTAATAATATACTATACTATACAATGTCACTTTGGAGTGTCACTTTAATATTTCTAAACTCCTAAGACTTCAAAAATTTCCACGGGGATTCTTTGAATTTCAATTATACTGAAAATAAAATGGCTTGTAAGATTCTTGTCGCTGTAAAGTCTTGAAAACTCATTAAACATTATCATGTAGTGGCTTACTCCATTTTTTCATTTTCTAACGTTATTGCCCCTGAACTGCACTACTCCTCTGACGTAATCATTCTTCAAAGATAATAATAAAATTTATCGTTACCAAGTTTTTACACTTGTAGCAAATTACAGGTTACATGATTTCCATTACCTGCTACCATGATTTGCAGCGTCTGAAGTTGGCTTCATCCACTAGATAGACTCTTCACTATTACGATCCTAAGAAATGATCTTCCAAAAAATGTAAGCAACAAATTTTCTATTTGCTCTTTTAGAATGTTTGTTCTCACGCTGCCATCATCAACAATCCAGCAAGATAGTATCTACTCATATACAGACCATCACATTCTTACGTCACTTCATTTTTCACATCAACAACCAACATATTTTTGCCAAACCGCTATACGTTCTCGAAAACAACATTCAACAATAATTGGCATTGCAAATTATGATGGTATCATAATCGCAAGATCTAAGGTGTCTTCCTTCCTGACGACGATCCCAAAACCTCTGAAAAAACTGGCGGAGCAGAAAACTGGAAGAAAACAACTTATATATAGTTAGTCTTAAAACATCGTTAAGTGGCGCATGGCGGTTGGAAAATCATAATTTTATGCATAGCCATAAGTGCTATCAACACGATTAGGGCATAATAAAAGATTGAAAAGCTAAAAATAATGACTATCTTTCAAGTTTGTGATGCACGTGTAAGCATTTTTGTAGGGTTTATTGCCATGGAATTGTTTAATGAGCATTACTGTCCAGACATACATTTATTATGCAACATATTTTATATCTGATGGCATCAATGTAGGTATATGTATGTATCTTCAAACTTGTTTACTGTTTGGTGATGTTTAGAAAATGCACGTGTTTTTGATCTGCCGTGGACCTTATAAATAAAATCCAATGAAAATATGTATAAACCTATGATTCTGTGATGACCTGCAGCGTCACGAGCAGCACGTGTTTTGAAATATCTACGTCATCGAAATCTTCGTTTTTTGCACTCTAGATGATCTCGAAGATGATTTATGCCGTAGATTTGCCGTATGTGGTTGTTCACCAACTCTTTCCTAGACGATTCGCATAACTCATTCGATTGCAACAAGCAATTTGTAACATCAACTATAATCATAATCATTCATTAGAGAATATATATGGGCTCTATGACTGGATTGCAATCAATCAAGAAAATTTTGGCCAGGCAGATTGCCTGTGATATGCAAATATGTGCCTATATACATAATATACAATTTAATAATAATTATTGTCTATCAACGATTAAAAAACTCTTCAAGCATAAACAGAAATACGTAAGTTTGAACGCAAAACTTTTATTCTTTGGCTCAAACAACGATTAAATTCAGACTGGACAATTAATGTCTTTTCAAACTAATGTA
The DNA here is from genome assembly GCA_034700685.1 of Willowsia buskii. Classification (NCBI taxonomy): domain Eukaryota; kingdom Metazoa; phylum Arthropoda; class Collembola; order Entomobryomorpha; family Entomobryidae; genus Willowsia; species Willowsia buskii. The sequence goes on from JAQIXW010000842.1 coordinate 17,764, forward strand.
TGCATAGTAGTTATGGATGAACAGTCTCTTGCCTGGAAAGAGTCATGAAGAATGAAATCACATGAAATCTTCAAGCGTTCGTTGTGATTCTTAGCCGTAATAAGGTGCTGTAAAAACAAAGAATGAGAAGTTTCATATATTTACTTGGTACAAAGTAAAATTAGACTTCGCTTTTTTAGTAGATTTTGGGTTACCATAGGGATATCCGCCATAAGGATAAGGATATGGATAAGGTGGATAAGGATAAGGCGGTGGATAAGGTGGATAACCGCCGCCGTAGCCACCGTAACCGCCGTATCCTCCTCCTTCCTTATCTTTTCCTTTTTCGCCGAAATTCCTTGCTTCCCGTTCTCCTTCTCCTAAAGTCAAATCACGGGAGTCCGCGGATCCATCATCGGGCGAAGCATTTTCTGCAGACACGATCGCAACTATGAGAAGAAAGGTGAGCAGAAAGGCCTAAAACAAGGAGCCCAAACATTAATTATAAATCTTATTTTTTAATACCTGTATATAAAATATCTGAAATATTTACCACTAAAGTCTTCATGGTGCAGAGGTAAATAAAATTGGAGAAATAACCAACTATGTATAGTTACTTAAAAGTGTCAAAGGACTTGTAAGATGTCAAATAACAACAGATTCTTCAGCTTTTATAGTAAAGTAAGTGATACAAGCAAGGTAATCAATTTTAATGTGAAAAAACATTAAATCGTTTTGCAGGAAAGTATGTAGTAAATTGTTACTTTTTGGTATAGATAACTAATAGGATTTCCCAAAATATGACATTTTGTCGAATATTTCAGCAAAACTTTCCATTGTTGACCAGAGCCTTTGCCTAATCGTAAAAATTATCTGCTTCATACTTCTTCCCGATGAGATATATGATATTTATGCATTATATCCAAGCTACGCTTGAAATTTTCTCAAAGAAGTAATTTAGATTATCTTATGTATATACTATGAATGTAATCATTTTGAAATACTGTTTCGTATTTCAGCGGTCTACTGTCAACCTGCTTAATTAGTATACTATTTCCTGGACAAAAATAGAAGATATAGTATAACTGATAATTGCTATAGCTACCCGTCAACTACCTATGTGCGTAATCAATGAATTCAAGAATTCTAGTCTTTATCAGTTGGTCATAATCACAATTTCATGTGGAAATTAGTGATTTTCGCATAGATTAAAATGAAGCTACATTTATCGTGAGAGTCTTAGGATTCAAGTAAGTATATATCTCTGTATCTAATGTACATGCAAGCATGTAAGACGTTAATCTTCATGCGACTTGTATTATTCTTTCGGTTGACATTCACTTTAGAAGTGAGCGAGTGCATGATAGTGAAAATATAACTTCCGCACTTAAAATATCTACTTCAGTTTTGAGGTCCGGATCCTGTATTTTATGCCACTTGGAGAAATTTATAATATGATTTACTAATTTACGTTTTAAAACTTTTGGTAACCTCTCGAACAAACCGGCAGGTAATAATGAAATATGTTGCCTTAAGGTCTTATAATATATTATTCCATTTATTCAGTTTTTTGTTATTTTATTAGGAAACATTTCCCCACAGAATAGAGTATAGTATTGCTTGTAAACTAGAAGGTCCTAATATGTAATTGTCCCGCATCCTACCAATTGAATTTGCCACTTCCCCCAAATCTTTAAAGCGTTCGACAGATTTTTGTATAGCTATTTAGTACAACCCATAAATGAGATATCAAATACTATTAACAAATTTTGAATTCGCTGGAGGGTGACCAAATGTATTATCGTCCAAATCCATAGTAACCTTTTAAAGAAACAAATATTTAAGTTTGAAATCTAAAATTCCTTTAGTTTGGTAATTGTAATTTTAAGAACTTTTAATTTCAGTTTTACCGTATTGAGGATAGCTATAGTAGGCATAGTAACCGTTGTAGGACGGATAACCCCAAGTAAACCCAAAAAGGCCTCTAGCATTCCTTCCACGCTCCATCTCAGCGATAACATAACTCAGAGCCGAAAAAAATGACAGTGTAAAGAGTAAAGCCTTTTATTATACAAAATAAAGTAAAAAATGATAACATTAAAAGTCTATATGTTCACTTGAAAAAAATTTGTATATTTAAATATATTGTATGTTATATAGAATATACCATAAGGATTCTCATATTTTGCAAACGGATGATCTTTTGAGACATAGATTTTTAAATGAAGAGAATGTTTCCAAGAAAATGTCTTGCGCTGGAAGTATATTTATTTTGGCAGGAAAAGGAGCAATAGTCAGTACTGTTGAATTGCATGGAAGGCTTTGGTGTGAACGTGTGCCCGTACGCCCATCATTTAGATTTTATACAGAACATGAGTTCCTTTAAAACTTGGATTCAAAATCTATTCTAAAATCAGTTTTTAGATGAAATGAGTAATTGTTAAAAGCTGGGTAAAAGATATTACGAAAGACAAACCAAAAAACAAATTATCACAAAAATTATACTAATTACTCCAACCAATTAGACTGATAAACTACATAATTTCTTAGGTGCGTTCACTAAATTGATTTTCGCAGAGTGCGTTATGTACTTAAAACTTACAAATGGCATTTTTGCATGTAAATAATCGAGCTAGATTTCCAGTTTGGAACTCGATAAACTTGTGTTTTTTATCGCAGCAGCGAAATTAAATGTCTCAACATGACAGTCGGGTGCGTCTGTCGATATGAACTTAAATTTACAAATTAGTTAAAAGAATTTGTAAATAGGTTTTTATTTACATTTTCGTGTCATTATTTACTAATTGTATTGAAACAACGGAACATTAAAGACACGTATCTTGGTATATGGATTGCTATAAATTAGAAGCTTAATTATTATCAACTGTTAAAGACTTGTGGATATTTTCAGTTGCTTAAAATATCGTCAACAGCCATGTCAATGTACAATTGATTGGCGATTAAGAATACAATATATAGTAGTATGTAGTTTACTACAACCCGTAAATACATCAAAGCTTCACAGCTTAATAAAGTTTAAGCGACCCAGGGTAAACTAAAATCGTATCTGATCCACAAATTCAGTTTTTCTGGGTGCCACCATACCTCTCTGGAAGAATTGAAGGATCCACTAGTTCCACCATGTCCTTCTGCCATTCTGTCATTTGCGAGTAGCAAATGAGCTTTCCTAACGTTTTCGGAGCAATTACAGGTTTCAGCATGGCAATAAACATTCCAAAGTATGACGGACAGTTCACAAACACTGCCCGGAACAAGATTTCAGGATAATGGGCTTCATACGTAGACTGTTAAAATATTTAGATTCTTAGTCTAAAACAAAGGTCAGTCAAACTACAACAGTATACAATTGTTAGCATTAAAACAACTTACAGCGATCTGCAAAATTTTCTTCATGGCTGGAATAGCGAGAAAAGGGCAACATAGTTAGGATAAAAAATAAGCATAGTATTTATACTTTAGAAAGTTTAAAAACAACCCCGACAAACCTGGTTTTTAAAAACCTGTCGGGGATAGTTTTTAAACTTTTTAAGGCTTTACCAGATATATTTATTAATTGCATATAGGAATACGACTTGACATCAACTAGCATGGTCATTTGGTGTATAGGTCCTTTCCCTGTGAGATTGTTGAAAAATATAAATAAAAATAGGCTGTATTGACGAAACAAAGCATAAAAAGAAATTTCAATCAGTCACAAGACAAACCTGCTTCCTTTCTCTTCAAATGTTGCTCCCTTATGAAATGTGTGATATTTTCATAAAAATATGTCACAAAATCATCAAATTCGGCTAGCCTATCCGCGTCGTTAATAACCTTACGATTTTAACAAATTATTACTTTTAGTTAAGGGCATGCCTAAAAATTTCTTCGATTTAAATTAGAGACATAGGGGTTTCAATATATTTGTTATGTTAAATAAGTTAAGTGCACATTCTTTTTTTTTTAAATAACCAAATTTGACTCTTTCAAATTAAGGACAAATTTGTATACCGTAAAATCTTATATAGACGCCTCTGCGGAATTACGTGTCCCGTCGTCTACGGACTAAAAAATCGACAGAGTAAATACATTAACCGCCCCAGCGTCTATATCAGATTTTACGGTATGTTTAAATAGACTACATATATAACCCAATATAATACCTTTCTGAAGTCCCATTCTGCCAGTGGCATAAGGAAGACTATTAGAAGAAATTAAACATGTACTTTTTTATAAAAACAGTAAAAATGTCATATCCATGTTTAAGAATTCAATAATCCCTAACCAGGTTGTCCATGTTTATCTGTTCCTGGATAGGCATATGGATAATTTTCTGTGAAGAATGTGTGAGGTTTCATGTGAATTGCTTCGTCGGCGTTCTTTTCTTTTCTCCATTTAAGAGACTACATATAACGAATAAAGTTTTATTATATATATGTAATCTGTATTTGTATTTACTAAATAAAGGAGTTTTAAAAGCAGCAGAAATCAATTTTCTTTTGCTTACATTGCGTAACATTTTTGTTGCATTTTCTAGGTGAAGATCACGAGCTGAAAAGTTGTTTGAATTAAAAATGTGGCTTTCATTAAATAATTCATAACGTCGATTTCACCGATTTCCAACAGGAGCTACTTATTACCTCTAAGCCATCTAACCAGAAATAAATCCTGATCCTCTTCAGAATAAGACAGCACAGAAGCGGGTAGCTCATCCTTTACACGTTCTCTTAACTAAAAAAATGTTAGAATATGTCCATTATTGGTTAGCAGTGCACTAATTTTTGACATTGTAAAAAATATTATTACTTGAGAAATAAGTTCCTTCTCTTCATTTGTTATGCCATTGTCAACGTTATTGTTATTATTCGTGTTTTTTTCAGGCTCCATGACTTGAGAAATATTTTATGACTTTACCAAACCTAAAAATGCATCTCTATAAATTGAGATTTGAGTTATACAAAGGACAAGGACAAATTAATAGGGGAAGATCGGAAGATTGATTGAGCGTTTCAGTCTTCAGTGTGTTTGTTGTAGCAGCATGAGCAAAGTGGGTGCAAGTCAGAAGAAAAATGTGGTAATAAGTAATAATTTGTTATCCTCCGAGTTTCATGAGAGCACAATAATGTTGTATGTGTATATGCATTCAACAGATTGTAATTGTAACTTGATTGATAGATAACATTAAGCGTCTGATATCTTATATGGAACGATAAAAAATTTATCTATCCTATACAGATATATCCATCCATATTGTATGTATGTACATATATTATACCAAGACGTCTTATCTAATCAGCGGTCCTACTACAACAAGGAATTTAATGGTTTTCCATCACTTTTGTACAATTATATTTCGTAAGCACTGAATTTGTAAGTATATTAAGTTTCACATTATTGTCTACAACGCCATTAAATTAAATACAGCGACGACTATAATGGTGATTTTGATTGAATTTTTGATTAGTTCTATATTGTCAATCTTTTCAATGTTATTTCGTGTTACTTAAATACCTAATTATCTTCAACAAACATTGCAGAAAGAAAGTTAGAGCAAACAATGTAGGTGCTGAAAGCATCAATATTCATAATAAAAATATTTAATGATGATTGTTCTGTAAAAGGTGCAGTTTTCTTTATGTGGTTTTCCATAATTTTTTTACAAGTTTACATTTTCAATGTTAGGAAGACAACCAACATGTTCAATCGATCCATGCATTGCGAGTAAGGTCACGGTCACACTTAAGTTGTAAGTGGAGAAACTTCATGTAATAGATTGGATTCGCTCTGAATGATTTAAAAGTATTTTCCAATTTTCCCTGTTACATTGCCATTGTTATCAGCACTCCAGACTGCTATATAGTGAATTGTACTACTCACCAACTCATGACCCAATTGAGTGATTAGTGAAAATTTTTGATTCAAGAGTCATGTAATAATGTGAATTGTTATGAGTAATATAATGTACGCACTTGCGCAATGCGTGGCTTCTTCAATTTCAACAATTTCATATTACAATTTTTTAATTGCTTAAAAGTTACTTTGATGAAACTATGTATATGATGTATAATAAAAATTAATTAGGAATATTGAATATTCTAAGTTATTAGCCAATTTCTGATTCTCCTTTTTAAGCAAACCAACTAGACTTGGCTTGACAAAATCTTTAAAATGTCATCCATACTTATTTATTTAACTTTTCTTGGAAAATTCAAATTGCAATCTAGCTAACAAATTAGGTACCTCTCCCAAAGTAACACACAAAAGGATGAGCTCATCATCCAACATTTTGTCCTCATATAATTATGAATTTTTCGTTTTCGTTAAATCTTTGAAGTTCCTCCATATTGTTCAGGCAACACTGCAGGATCCAGAAACTTAACCATATCCGTTT
>JAQIXW010000843.1:0-24132 GCA_034700685.1 Willowsia buskii
AGTCAGAAGTAGTTTATAAAATCCATTACACGAATTATACAAGGTGGTAGTGGCAAAAGCAATTGGCATAGTACCGAGGAAGACCAACGCAACGCTTCTGTGACTCCAATACATGCTCATCACCCGCAAATAGCCATCCAACAATTGCATGGTGAAAGTCGAAGACTACATTTCATAGCACACATATTATGTAACATGCATTATATTATTGTATTGTCTGCCTGGTTACTTCGGAAAATGTTGTTACATGTTGTCTAATTCAAACCAGGCTCAACTTTCATGATGCTGTGGAGAAAATTGAGAATATGAGAATACGATAGCGTAGCAAATTGTGTAGAAAAACTTGCTATTTGCTCAATATCTTCTTCAGTCGGTGAGGCACGAAGCAGTCAACGACAATAATAGTTCACGGAACATGCTTATAAAAAACTTGCAATATTGGATATCAACATATCATGTATACTCGTTCACTGTGTCGGGGAGAAATTTAATTGTAGAATAAGAGCATGCAAAAGGAGCTGTAGGATGAAGTTTTGTTTTACAAAAGAGTTCAAGTAGTTGGCTCTAAGGTACCTAATTAGATTTTGACAGCTACAATATCAAAATTATTAATTGCACAAATTCAGTTGCTAGCATTGTATTGTGTTCTTGCTGTTTTGAAGTGCTCTCGTTTTGCAGAGTGATCATATTGCTTAGGTACCAAAGTAACCAAAGCATATAAGACACAAAATTTATAAATGACATATGACACACGCTCTTTTTAGAATTGTAAGTATTGCTTGCAAGGTTTAAGATATAGCAACAATTTATGAAACGCTCTAGTAGTAGTAGGTTATTCAATTTATAATCAAGTGGGGTAAAATTTAGGATGCTGTAAGTTGTACAGCAATAAAATGGGGTCTGCAGAGTGCAGTCAAATTCAATTCCTTCATTAAACCAGGAACAGAAGTATTCTCAATATGCGTACCTACAACCTACATACCTACATAAATTTGATTGCGTGTATTTGGGTGATTGTGGGTTGGCGTCAAATGTTTTTTATGTTTTTAGTTATGCATATGTGTAGACAATAGACAACTATCTCGTGTATAGCATTCGATTCATATAAAACATCCGCATATTTTGATGAGCTGACTAATACAACGGAATACATTGAAGGCAATTTTCTCTAAGCATTTTGAATGAAAATATTACCTCGTTGCAAAAAAAATCAAGGAAAACGTTTGTTAAGTTGCTTTGGGTTTTAATTATATATAGAGCCACTACGGTGATTTTTTACCTACCCTTTGCAACCTTAAAAGGCTTTGGTCAACAGACAGACGTACAGGTTAGAGTTACATTCCTACAAAAGCTTGGAAATCTTGCCATCATAAAAAATTACTTTGAAAAGCTATCCAATAACCCAACGTACTATCTAGGGTCTCCCGTCTAGTTACATTTTCCACTCAAAATGAAGTAGATAAGAACTCTGTCTTAATCGTTATGCAACAGTTGGTGATGCTACAGAAATTTCTAAAGGAGAAAACGGCATCAGCATGGTGTATGCATGTGGCACCGAAATCATAATGATCTTGTTAAAAAGTATGCATAAACACACAGATGAATTCCCACATTGCTGAACTAATTGTAAGTTCTCGCTTATACAAATGGCGTAACTAAGGCACAGTTATAATTAGTTTAACTGGTAAAAAATCTATAATAATTTTACTTGTTATGTTATCTAACCTGAAATTCGTTCCCTATGGACCTTAGGATCCAAAAAGTTCATCAGTGTTTAAACATGACAATATCTGAAGCGAACGCAAATAAATATTTCCACGAACCTCTCCTCTGAAGATACACGCACGTAATTTATCTAGATCGATTCAATTATTTTCGCCATTAGCGACTTTCACCAATGTCTTGCTATTTACTTGTTCCTTGATGTAGTGGCGATTGAGTAAACTCGAGAGAGAGAGAGGGAGACGGAACTTGAAGGAGAACGGATCTCTGCGAAGTAGAAAAACTTTTTAAAAGAATGGAAAACAAGCAAGCCTTCGACTTGAACTACAAAATAACGTATTGTTATAGAGAACTATTTGTGATGATGGGACTAGAACTGGCGAAAGTTAGGTTTCATGCACTGCGATTAGTGTGTGTGCTCAAGGAATGGTCGTGACATGTGCCCGACATCCGCCTCTTTATTTTGTTTCTTCCTATTTCTCCCCTCCGTCGTGTTTGCATAGATACCTGAAAGTTCTGGAGGCAAAAGGAACAAGTTGAGTCAGGGTAATGCACAGCATCACGTTTTTAGCGTACACTTCTTTACTGCCGTTGAATCCGCCGTTATATCCATTTTGTCGTTCTCTTGACTCACTCAAGTGATGCTCGCCGTTTTTCAAGAAGATAAAGAGGAAAAGAGATTTTTCGTCAATAATACTCTTGCTTGAGCAGACATGTCTGTGCAGCAAATTTCTGGACCCTTTGATACTTCCTCTGTTTCGTTTAATATAAATATCAAAGAGCGCACTATAAACAATATTTCCAATATTCGGAGAAATACAACCTAAATACGCTATCGCACGGAAAAGGTAAAAGTTTTACTACGTAAACATTAAGTTGGAATGAATTTCATTTTCTTCAAAGTTAAATTATTAGAAAGCATGGATATGTACTGGCAAGATGGATGTGGATATTCTAAGTAGTTGTTTGTAATGTATGCAACCTTATGTATGTGATTACTTTTATGATATTGTCAAAATATGCTCAAACACACTAATTAATTACTGGACCGTGTTATGATGTCGTTTACTTAATGTATTAGAAAAATGTGCTTGTGAATGTTGCACATCGGCGAGTGCTGTAAATACACAAGTGAAAAAAAACCAGTAACTGTCTTTTCTTAAAATTAATAAACAATTTATTCTCATTCAATGCATTTCAGTTCCCATTATCCCAGAATTTTTATACACCATACGCCACCCAGGAGGTACGGCTTTCGATGCAAGGAACGACTCCGACTTGACGCCAACAGGAAATACATCTTTCATCACGGACGCGTCTTCTAATACAACCTTAGCTGGTAAGGGATATGCAGACTATTTCATATCATAGTGATAAAATCTTTGGGGCATTGTGAGCCTTGGTTATGAATTCAGAGTTTAATAACTTGTTGCTACTCTCTCGTAAGGTAGAAACTTAAGCGTCAGCAATATAATGCTCTTGATGAGAACATTGTATATATAATGCCTGATTCATTACATTTTTAAAAAGAAACTTTAAGCAACCGGGAAAGGCAAAGAAAAATAGACAAACACAAAGATCTTACGGAAGAAAATGTCGAAGTTGGAGTTATGTTTGCTTCCAAAGCATTTGTTCAGCTGCTGGCCAATCCGTTCGTAGGACCTTTGACAAATAGGTAAGCGATACAAGCTTTAGAATTTATAGTTCTTTCAAGGCATAATTCTATCATAGACATAAATTGGTCACTTAATAAGTACTTTATAATGAAATGAAATACACGATTCTTACTTAAAAAATATTAAATAGCTGAATTTCGAACATCAAAATTTAAAACGGTTTTTATAAGTTAGTTAAAGTTACCCGCATCTGAAATATATAATCAAAGTTGTACGATTCAAGTCAAATCACCGTCTTATTTTTTGACTGATTCTGTTTCAACAGGATAGGATACAGCATACCCATGTTCTGTGGATTCATCATAATGTTTATGTCGACCATCAGTAAGTATAAATCCAATTATAATCTTTTCTATCATATGTTTTCCCATGGTATGCACACTAGCAAATTTGTCGCATAAAAAGTGTGACGACTCAGGACAAATCCACTTTTAAACGCTGCAATATCTGCTATGACAACTTTACAGTAAAATTATTCCCCGATCGTACCATGATAATCAAAAAGTTCAAAACCAATATTATGATTTTTTATTTCAATGTTTTTAACAAAACTAACCTGTCACATTTAAGGGACATAAAAAACTGACTCCATGTATTTACGGTTTGGAAAAATTTTTTTAATGAATGAACAAATTAGGTACATGAAAACAAACTTCCAATTCTCAAAACGGGACTGGAACGGTAAAAAGACACCTCCCCCCGTCTTCTCAGAGATCAGGCAAATGTGTGGGGTTTTAACCAAGGCCTTACGAAGGTGGTCCCCTTCCCACACTGCTATGAACCATCATTGAAGAAATCAACTTGTCTGTTATAGCATTTTGAAAATTGGAAGTCGATTTGTCGTGATACTTTTCATGTGGCAAAGTTGTTAGTCTGGTATGAGACACAGTAATGACTAACGACATTAAAGAACGAAATGGTATGCATGCAAAACACAATAAGTTGGAAATAATTTAACTAAGCCATTATATGAACTGTTATAACATGTTAATATATTTCAACGAGAGACAAAATGCAAAACGAAAGCAGCATATAGTATTTCGAATTAATTTTTTAAAGTTATACGTGTTTTAATTTTAAAACGCGCAAGAATATTGAATATTATTAGCTTTATTCGAATAAATAGATCTTACATCTTGGGGTATACAAAGTATGCGATTTGTGGGTATGCAGAAGTAGAAACTGTGAATTAATTTATAAATAGCCATATGCATTCGTACACTATTATCATCATGTTTCACAATGTATTGACAATAAAACATCAGAAAATCATCAATAAATGTTATTTCTTTAGTCTTCGCATTTGGAAGATCCTTCGGAGTTCTGTTTCTGGCTAGAGCACTTCAAGGAATTGGTTCTTCGTGTTCAAGTGTTTCAGGTACGTGAATTCATAATTTTCTCTTGTGACATAAAATTATTCCCTGCTATTGAATTTTTTCCGGTGTATGACACATTTAACACTGTAAAGCGTTCATCTGTTTATGGCTTACAAAATTTACCTACTTGTTTACTCTTTATTGTAACAATGTGTCTCCTCTATTTCCCGTTCCCGTACCTTAAAATTCAGATAATTATACATTATACATAAGTCGTAGCGTTCGCCAATTATTGCTTGTATGTTTGCGTTTCTACTAATAATGCAGTAAATGCTTTATCGGAGGTTTGATGCTTTCACAATAAACCCTGACTTGAGTTTTGATTTCATTATGCTGTTGTCCTCGGGAAAAGATGTGTCAAATGCAAACCTATATTTGAAGGCAAATTAATTTCCTTACTTTCTCAACCAGGAATGGGTATGCTTGCTGAGCATTTTCCTGACGATAAGGAACGTGGAAACGCGATGGGCATTGCTTTGGGAGGACTTGCACTGGGAGTTCTAATAGGTCCTCCATTTGGAGGAGTCATGTATCAATTTGTCGGGAAAACAGCTCCATTCCTTATTCTGGCTTGTCTTGCTCTAGGGGATGGCTGTAAGTGGCTCATTTCTATCTCACATTCAGAAAACGTTGAAGAATTACTTATAATTAAAAGCATACGTATTACGTTATTGCTTGCTTCCAGCTTTTGTGTAACAAATTAGTATGTGAAATCAATGAAATGCTACGTTTACTTATGATTCTAAAAGTGCTCCAACTCCTCGTGCTACGGCCTGGAATTGTACGCGCGGAAGCTGATGCCCCATCTCTTGTAACACTTTTAAAGGACCGATACATCATTGTCGCAGCAGGTACGGTACTACTCTAAAGCTATATTTTTGTTGCGAAAACGAGTGAAATGCGGTCAAAACAGAAATATAAATTTTGATATCCCAATTGTTCTCATAGAAACTTACGAAAGCAGAGCATAAATAAAGTTGATTATCTTTTTCAAAGCATAAAATATGTCATTCGTCTACAAAATACAAAATCACAACGTAGCATACAAAGAGTAAATAAATTCAAAGAGATTTCATGTAACTTTTGCGGAATTAACAGTTTCCTTTTTAAACTATCCGATGAAATGAATCGAAGGACTTTAGAACGCTGAGTAGATATTTCAGAGAAAGTACATATATTGTTGCGATTAGTATTGAATGAGTTTAATTTTTGAATGAATAAATAGTAGGATTAATGACTTAAATTCGATAATTTACATCGCATTTACGAGTGTATTAGTTGAGTTTATGATACGTGGGGTATATAAATTATAAAGATGGTTTGACCTCTTGATCCATGATAATTTTAAGGTGCAATCACATTTGCCAATATGGGCATCGCAATGCTGGAACCGTCGCTGCCGATTTATATGATGGATACCATGGACGCACCAAAATGGCAACTTGGAGCAGCATTTTTACCTGCGTCCATTTCCTACCTGGTTGGCACCAACGTGTTTGGCCCGTTGGGTCATCGAATTGGAAGGTATTCTTTCAAGCAATGGAATTCGCAAAGTTGACAAGACGTCGTACAATCGACAATAAAATATTTAAATTTTTAACCAAGCTGTAAAAATACGAGTATGGCTAAAAATAATGTATTTTACAGGTGGTTAGCAGCAATGATTGGGTTGATTGTGATTGGAATATGCCTACTTTGCGTAAGCGTCATAATTTATCAGAGTGTTATAACTATTTCATACATTCCTTGACCATACATATTTGAATTAATGGAGAAAAATAACTTGTTTGATAGATTCCAATGGCCACGAATATAACGCACTTGATAGTCCCGAACGCTGGATTAGGATTTGCCATAGGCATGGTAGACAGTTCAATGATGCCAGAGTTAGGCTACTTGGTTGATATTCGCCATGCGGCCGTTTACGGTTCCGTCTATGCAATTGGTGATGTAGCATTTTGCTTAGGATTCGCAATCGGTAAGTCCTTATTCTCTTTACTTGAGTGGTGGGTAACGTGCGACTTTGAAAATTTAGTTAGTTGGATATTACCACTAATAGTATATGAATGAGTACATTGACTGTTGAACAATAATTTCAAGGGCCTGCAATGAGTGGTTCACTGGTGAAAAACATTGGTTTCAAGTGGATGCTAGTTGGAATAGCTGTCATCAACTTTATATATGCGCCGTGCTTACTCATGCTCAGAGATCCACCAGCTAAGGAGGAACACAAATCGCTAATCCTAGGAGAAAAATCCTCAGTTCGCTATGTCAACTATAAGAATGAGGACGAAGATGAATAAAAATATAAAACGCCACTTACACTGACACCATTCAACCGAAGAATTATGAAAATTTCCAAACGTATGTACAAAGTAAAATATTCGATGTAGTTAATCTTTGTCAATAATAACTACTAGTATATGTTTCAACGAACACTTATGCGTAAAGAAATTCAATTTATAAATATTTTCATTGCTTTCGTTTTAGGTCATTGTCACCAGTGGTGACTCACCACTCTGTTGTCTACAAACACAAATGATAGAAATTTCCACAATCTGCTACATTCTACTTGAAAAGGGACAATCAAAATCTTCTAAAGGCTCCACCAGTTTTCCACTCCCCGCTCCAATTTTTAACCGACCTGAAATTGCTGGTATCCTTATGGCAACATTGTCCACTTCTGAGTAACAACTAATACTAGTCGATTTAGATAATGCATTATATTTAACGTATTCAAAAGAAATATGAGCCCAATCATCTTTTGTGTCACGTCCACTTGATTAATTAATTAACACCTGTGTGCGAAGAAAGAAAAATCCACCCATGCGGCCCATTTTTTCAGAGGGCTCATAAGCCCTAATGTATTGTCATAGAGTTTCCAAATGACAGTTTAGCATTTGTTTTGAGAAATATAGTTGATGGGTTTACAAAATCCAATGTCATTAAGGTCATGTAGTCAAGATGTAGTATACATATAACTTTAATTGTTGATTGCAACTTGTTAATTGACATAATCAAAAAACACACCGTTTCCGTTATTGTCCTAATTATTAGATTCGCTACGGTTCATCGCATCATTATTGATGCTCTAGATTAGATATACCAAGGCCTGCCGTTACTAGTGGCCATGCTGACCAATGAGACCAATATTGGACTATAAATTCATTTATAGTACCTAAACCTAAGTAGAATCTTATGCTTAATAATGCAGCCAATTCCGGTCTTAGTTATAAAAATAAAATGATAATTTAATTAAGCATGAATACAATTTGCACTATTCTATCCCACGTATTAGTGAATCACACTATTCTAGTTCACGTGAAAGCAAACACAGATTACTCACTAATATAAGGACTAGTTGCACACTTGTTGTCACTATTACTTGCATATTCATTATTAACTAAGAATATATAAATTCGTTGGAATATACATTATAATATATACTAATGAGCAAATAAAGCTTGCTGTCTTCAAACTATTTGTCGTAAAGATATTTTTTAAAAAAATCTCAATTTATTGCGATGATAAGTATAATAAGAAAGAGACATTATAACATCAAAAAGGTATTCAGACCAGACCAGGACCACGCTGAGCATAATTTTAAATGTATGATTAAGTCTATATGAAATGCATGCCAATATTCTCGTAGTAAATTGATATAGATTTCAAGTTACTCAAATATTGTGTGACTTGTGGACACACTAACTATCTTTGTCATATAGGCAAAATATATTATGCGCATAAAAATAAAATACTTAGATAGTGTAACTTTACAGCAGCATGCTTGCAGCAAATCAAGTATTTAAAATATTTCTAATATAAAAAACAATGATTCGAGTGTATTTAAATCAAATATCAGAATATTTACAATTTGCATCTACTATATTTGTTGTTGATGTCTTGTTAATAAATATATTGATAACAACATGCTTTCATACAAAATCGGATAGTTATTGAATTGAGAATTTCTCTGTTATTGTAAAATATGAAACTGAGGAGAAGTAGTAGATACATACGCATGATGCTCTAGATGCATTGAAAGGTAAACAGTAGATGAAATGAAATCTTTAAAATACAAAATAATACTTAATAAATATGATTAATTTTATGTACCTCTGTAAATATGCAGCTTAATTGACCATAACTACTGCTTAAATGTTAAAGATTGAGTAACAAATGACAAATACGATTTTTGAAGGTAGATGCAATCGATGTGGGACCACTTCTAAAGAAAAGAAAATTACTCTATGAAACGTAGATTATTATTACCAATAACTATAACTTTTGCATAAAAATATTTCGTCGTAAGAAAAAAAACCGTGAGATAACAAGTGAGAATGAACCGGAAAAGGTTCGCCATGGTTTAAATGAATTAAAAGAAGACCTCTTAAGTCAGTGGACACATCGATCATGGTGATGAAGAACGTTTTAGCTACACACGAAACAATGTATTAACGGTCCAGCGACTCTAATTGTAACTTAACATACAATTATATATACATACATTTTTCTGATGACATGCATAGTTCATGTTTGTTTTATGCCGTCAGACTATTTTAAATGTTTCTGAAATATGTAATGCAGGTATGTTATTAAATAGCATGTAAGATTACACTATCAAGAGTTGTTCTATGCGGAAAAGATTTTAAATTGAAAGATACACATTTTAAGATGAAACATAATGTACAACGTTATTGTGAGTAGTACAGAAGTTGTAGCAGAAGGTAGTAGTCAATGAAATACTTTTATGTAGTAGAGATTGAATATTATGCAAATTAATAAACAACAGTTAGTTTCGGTAATGCGTAAAATACTAGTAGACAATGAGGGTGGAGATTTTTCCTATGCACAAAAATCTGGATTATAGTAGCAGAGCATCTAAAAAGTGACATTGAGACATCCGTATAGTCAGTAAATTATGAATTATTGTGAGTACATAATATAGAAGGTGAATGCTGAATTGGGAAAAACTTGAGTTGGGCTTAGAAATTGTGAATGGATTATTGTTTCCATGGTTGGGCTGTTCATAGGGTAACATTTAGCGTATGTATTCACAAGTCATTCATATCCACATCTTCAACTTGGAAGTTAAGCTGCTGCTATTGAAATCTAAATGAGTGTATAGATACAATTATGCGTTACTTCTCGTTATTATTAATTACTATAACTAAATATTAATATGTAACTGTAATTTGACGATGTAATGTCAGTTAGAATGCACTTTTGTAATGTTAACGTTACATGTTATTATGTTTTATTTTACATGATATGTGCAGAATCTTAACTACATATTTAACAAATGCAACTTTATGTAAAGGACTTTTGGTTGTATATGTGAAAAAGAGTTGGTTTCTGGCTGCACAACTCTTTTTCACATAACAGCTTCGCATAACAGTCCATCCTTCTGTACCCTACAAAATCATTGAATTTTACAATGAAATATTTAAGTATCAGTCAAAAATATTGGTTTAAACAGTTATAAAGATTTTGTTCAGATAAACTGAAATGAATTGGCTGATGGAGCAACTGGGTTCAAAACTAGACTGTTTTTGTGTTGTCAAAAATCAACTGCTAAATCTCTTGGTTGCATTACATACAAAGAAACTAAGATGTTTCACAATTCACAAAAAAATTGTTCGTAATTATTTGCAATTCATTTCATATCTATTAATAAACGTTAAATGCTTCATATTTAAAACTCAACTTGTTGTTCAAAAGTATTTATCATCATTTTGTAATTGATTTTATTCATTATATGAATTATATGAATCCAGGATAACCTGGCCATACACATGCATATATGTACATGATATTACAGTGACGAAAGAAAGATGGATTTAAGAACACGAGACATACTGAACTATGATTTTTTCTCTTTATTTCAATTCATTTGATTCGAAACCAATTCCAATAACGCATTAGCACAAAGAAGAATTTTTTTTCGCTGCTTTCACCTGAACTTTATTGTTCGAAGATTTATTGCTGTTACTCTACTTCAATGACTACAAATACAAAATATCACCGTAACGAATACAATTTGGCTACTTGGAGATAGAAAATGGCACGTTTATACGGTAAGTAATACGAAATATCTTTCACATTGAATGAGAACTTGTATTTTTAATTGGCGAAAACAACGACGACATTAGAGGGTAACTTAAATAACTTCACATAGTATTTACTAGTAATAATAATAGAATGGTAAAAGCTAAGGCATTGAGTAACATTTATTGACTTAATGGTAAAGAATGTTTATAGCACACGACAAGGATACAAGGATTGTGCAACATAAAGTGCGGGAAAAATTGGAATGCTCCAAATGCAATTAAAGTTTTTAGCTTTTTGAGCAATTTACTTTTAGTTGAATGTAACTTATACTTTTACACAACGATGTTGACGACAAAATATTATCAATCGACTAGAACACTACGATTATCCTTAATGAATATTACGAATAACACTAAATATATTGAATATTACGAAGAAAGACAAGACGAGAAAAGCTACCATGAATTTTGTATATTATTTCTTCACAAAAATACTACAAGTTTTCCTGTTAACAGTATTACTATAGATACTATCTGTATCTATTTAAAATACCAAGGAGTTAAAAATTACACGTCAATCCTTTAGCATAATACCATCCCTGAGATATCATGTGACTCAAATCTGATATATTTCCAGAGTTTTGAAAGTTTCATGTACTTTGAAACCATTGATTTTCATTGATTGTCTGTTCCAATTACGAGCTCTAAAAACTTGTAGAAGTAGTGTATAATAATTAGTTTTAAAATAATACAGGTTGCATTGATGCACCGAATACTTGTTACACGAATGGTTGATAGTTGATATATACGTAGTGAAAGCCTAGGTGAAAATTTGATTCTATTACCAGATTACTTGGTTACCCTGTGGAAAAGTTTACTATATATCGAATGGCTGCAATGAGCAACTGAAGTGAGAAGCTTACAGTCAACATCATCAATAAGAATATATACATGCAAAATGGAATTAAAACTTTGGAATAATGGTTCATTATCATAGAATGGTAAGAAATTACACATGGCAAATAACTGACAACTAGATAAGTACATCACAATTGGGCTAAAAAAAAGTAGCGAGTTTGACAATATGAGAAGCATTACATTACTGAACAAAACTCTAAACTACGATAAAGTTAACTCCATAAAATTCAACTTTTACAAGTAAAAAAAATAATCAGGCAATGTCACAATCATATACAGCACCCTAAAACAATGAATACTTGAATGTTCACAAATACTTATAGAAACGGAAAAAATACTATTCTGCAAAACTAATTCTATTCAAGTTGAATAATCCAACTTCAAGTTTCATCCAACGCAAAAAATCAAGGATTGTCGGCATCAGTAGAGTACAGAGGACGTCAGTAAGTCTGGAATGGGATTGGGTTTGGGATTTACTGCCACCTACTGTGTTATCAATTTTGCGTTCATCTGATTCTCGAGTAATGGGGAAGCACAGTGTTGCTAGAGGTAAATATGCTTGTCAAATTGAATAACTCTACAGGAAAAGCCAAAAATTAAAAAAAGGTAGAAATTAGAATCAATTGAATAATTTTAAAAATGAAGCTAGCAATTTTCAAAAACATGTTTACGACAGCATTCGTTCTCAAGTTCGACGTTACTGTCGAAAAATGCCAGCCTGCATTTCAGTTTTACATTCTCTTATTACGCAAATTATTCAGAATAATTTAAAACTCCACGGACCTATCGTCACAATACGGTCGTAGAAATCCCAGTAGGCGGTCATGTGAAATCCCATGTTAGTTAGGACAACGAGATATTCCAGAAACGCAAAAACCGTATACACTGGAAAAAATATGTTTTAGTTATTATTACAACGACAAATGCAGCACACCAACAGTTTGAATTTAAATATTTATGATTATGACAAATGACAAGCTAATAATAATAATAACCTGAAATAAATGAAAACGTTAACAAAGAATTCGAGAATTTCGTTACTGCATTTAACAATCCTTTGCTACTACAAGATCATAATTCAAAGCTTCAAAGAAACAACTTACTTCCAGGTTCGCAATAAGCATTATGACGAATGAAGGCGTATCCTGCAAGAGCAAAACTTGAGAGATTCACGCACACTAATCTCCACTTGACTTTCAGACTTTTTGTTTCCAAAGAGGTCGCAGGAATATTTCGACTTCTATAGAGTAAAGCGCACATGATCAACATGTAAAGCTCAGACGAGACCATGAAAACAATGAAACACTTCTCATGTATGCCTGTACACAAGAAATCAAGTTAATATCATTAACTCACTGTAAATGAATAAAACGGTTAGTAGAAATTGTTAAAAAGTCTTTGTTAAATGTAGCGTACGATAATTCTCTCTGGAGGACACGTATGTCAAACCAATCAGTCCTAAGTTTTCAAGTATGTTAAGAAGACAGGCCAGTACAGCCCAAGCAATGTGACGTGACAGTATTATTGACGTCAGGTAACGGTAGTACATTGCAGTTACCACGAATCTCGGCAATGCGTGAAGAGCAATGCAAATCCGCCAAATTTTTTGGGAAAGTGGGAATCCTCCCATAGCGGCAGACAGGGAAGGGAGGTAGTTTTTTACCTGAAAAATTGACAAATTATTTTCTTACTAATAAGCGCATTTAAGGCTGGTCACACAACTTTTAACATTACATGCAAAATGAAACGGGTTTGCCACTTTATTAGCTGACTTACTCCACAGTGTGTATATGTAGCTGCTTCTAAATCACTGTACATAGCCCACATTACACAAAAAATGAAGCCTCCGAGGGGCAACGACACTGTCGCTCGAGCCAAATTTCGAAAAGGAATTCGAAATACACTCCAAGACCGAGTACCCACGTATTCGGGAGAATCTTCAAGGACATCACTGCTCTTATTACTGAGTCGGGAGTACGTAAATGGTTTTGATTTGTCACCGTCATTCATCCTGATTGTGAGTATATTTGGATTTCTTTTTGGAAGATTTAAACTTAAAGCATGACTACGCTGCTACAACTATGGCGATCCTCTTATTCATTAAAATTAACCTCTATGTTAATACGTAATGGTTTACAAAACTAAGTATCTAGCACTTCAAAACCAGTTGAATTGAGCTGACATAATATGTATAAAGTAACAATAATAATAATACCGGAAACAGAAAGGTACAAAGTAAACAATCTTTAACTAATTTATTTTCCTAGCACCTCTAAAACACAACACATTATCCTTGAGAGATCCTCTTTCCTAAATAGCTGGATATTTCTTGACTCTATTAGAACTTCCATCTTCATCTAAATAATATTTTCTTTGGAATACCTGAAGTTTACATGTCACCAATACTACTGCGTACCATATTTTCTATTTCCCATCATAGTACGGCTTCCTAAAATCATTTTTCTTTAACCACCCACGGAAGACCACCCATCTAGTTACCACGCTGGAATAACATGCATTTCTAACGGTACATGGTTTCCCTCCATTCGGAAGCAGATTCAACGCTCTTGCAACTGTAAAAAATACTTCCGACCAGATTTCTCACCCAATCTCTATAAAATTCAAAATCGATTTTAAGATTTAATGCTTACAAATCTAATAAAATTTTTGAAAGATTTTATGTGACCAATACCATGAAATGAGAAAAAATTACTGAATGAACCCTTCTTCCAAATTGGATTATAATTATAAACATAACAGATATCTGTTCCTGTCTCCTTCATTCATAGAGTTCCATGCTCTATCCCATCCAGTACTTACATTACCATGTACAAACTAACATCAAAAGCCAATCTCAATTCTTCGGTTATCAGAAATAACTCGAATAAACTGGATGATTATATTTCATGAGTTTCCGCAACAATACATACAACAAACTAGCTTAGTTACTAAATTTAGTCCCTAAATAAAATGATTATCTTTAACAACGTTTCTTCATGTCGATACTAATTTCCTTTGCCTTGTCAGGCATCTGATTTTGTGCTAATGCTCTACTACAAACTCTTAAGTACTCACAACTCATCTCAGTCATTGTTTCCCTGTAGAATTACGTTTTGCAATGATTTATAATAACTTTAGTGCCGACAACAAAGGACTTATTTCACATGTATCTGATTTCTAATAACTAAAACATCAATGAACATTAACAATTAAAACTAACAACAAGGCTTAGTATCCGCAACAAATACTAGTTGTTTATAATTCCAATTCTAGTAAACTCATACATCCTCCCATTTCCACTCTGCACTAAAAATATCTATAAACCTATATGACCATTTGCAAACGTGAAACAATCAAATCAACAATGCAGGAGACACACACACAGCCAGAGCATTGAAGGTTATTGTCATGATTTTCGTTGAAGACATTCACAAGGTTGGTGTTAGTGTTGGTGTATGTTTTTTAACAGGATATATCTTACAGCTTATAACAAGAATATGCACTTGCATTTTAGTCAATATTTCTCTTCCGATGTGTGTAAAGTTTTCTGTTCTCATATCACTTGCTAGGAAACCCCAAACTTCTTGCACATGAAGACTATCTCACGCCTTTCGAGGGAAAAATGAATTTTGTAGTCAACTGTTGACCTCTACTTCACTTGCGCATCTTTCATAGGAATGATATATAGTTCCCTTTAATACTGATCGCAGCTCTCCTAAAAGTTCAGATTAAATATACGTGCAAAAATAGTTAATCTTATATACCTATGTCCGTCCCACTATCTACATTAAACTAGATTTAATAACTTTATCTACTTATAGTCATCAGTGTAAAGAAATCTATTCATATTTAGTGATAACTGACCCAAATTAAATTATACTGTGGTCTGTTTCGTGACCATTAGAAATCCGATTTTCGGAGTTTTTTTTAGCTATATGTATCGTGAGTGTTGTACTCGATACGTGTTTATCTAAAATAACTTACAAACATAAGTGTTCTTGTGAGAAAAGTATAATTAAGACCAATTATTAACCCATTTTAAGTAAGAATCACGACAAAAGTTCTAACAGAGTCAAGAGTACTATTGAATTCCGTCGATTTTCAAGTTGGAATCGCTGTTCAATACACTGATTAAAACTTTAAAACTGTTCTTGAAGCAGTGCAAAGCACAATGGTGTAATCCAACAGTGCACAAGCAACGACAAACAAATAAAAACCTCAAATTGAGGACCTGTCAACTTTGAACAGTTGAAAGCACAATAGTATATAACAATAAGATCATCAAAGGTTCTTTAAGATGGACGACGAAGAGCAACCTGAATGGGCTGTACCTCCAGAAGACGATTATGACGCCCTTAACGATGAGACGTTTGGAGGCGCTGGAGAAGGTTTGTATACGCGTCCTATATTAAATACAGTGAAAATACGCAAAATTACTCGCTTTGCTGTGATGAGTACATTCAACTAACATAATATTTACCTTGTATTTCAGAGTACACGTGGGAGGATTCGCAGTCTTTATTCCAGGACCTTAACAAACCTGCACCTAGTGAATTGAGTCACTCCAATGGGGCAAGTAATGTACGTACAGTTGTAGTTGCTGAAACTTATTTACATTACCTAAAAATAATAAACTATATTAGTAATTAAAAATTAACAATATAACCACCAACACCACAACAACCTCATTTAAAAGTCAAAAGTTAACTATCGTTAAGCAAATGAATAAATGAGACTACTAGTTCTTATGAACACTTGAAAATCGCACAAAATTGCGCAGAAGAAAAATTAAGTAAAGAAATAAGGACGGCGTACCGGCCATTTAGCACTGAAAAACTGATGACTGTTGACTGACAAGCGACAGCACTAGAATGTAGAAAGAAGAGAAGACGATAAAACCACAACAGCTACAGCTACATAATTGTAGAATAAGGAAGAGGGATAAAACGCCGTCGTCAGTCAGTAATCAATTCACGGATCATCTTGATGTACTTTTTCTCACTTCTTGCACCTCAGCAAATAAAGAGAGACGATTGATTGTTTTTATTTACTTCACCGTGTTGAATTCGTAGATGATTGGATTTGATGGATAGAAGGATAGAAGAAGCAAGAAGCTTTTCTTGAGAAATATTTTTGAGAGAAATATTGGTATTGCTTTCATGGCATCGAACACACACAACAGTGAACAGTGTAGTGAGGTGCTAGACGGCGGTTTTAGGTTTACATTTTGCGAAGCGGTGCACTGCTCAGCTGCCACGAGGCACTGTTTTTTGCAATTGTAACCTGCTTTTGAATTAATTCTGTTTGGTTAAGTATTTACAGCATTTTAATTTTAAGTTTGATCTTCTTGTCATAATTAAAAGTTCAGGAATATGGTTGTCAGTAGAGATTTAAGAGACGATCGCACGTCTCCCCTCGATACGAAGGTATACTGTAGTAATAGTAGTAGTAGTATTAATGTAACTTCAGGGTTTCTTATTTCGGTTTGATGGTTTATGGTGGTATGAAATAAATTAACTTACAAGTTTAAAAATTGTAATTAATTAAATGGTATCAATTTTGTTCCAGGGGTGGAATCGAATTCCTCAAGTGGTAGAGGCACCTGAAGCTGCCAACGACATGCGATCTAAAGAGACTGACTATTATGACTATGAGAATGACAATGCTTTGGAGGAAAGCATTTCAAGACTTGTTCTGGATGATATGGAGGACACGGAGGATGAAGAAGAAGCTAGGAAAATGAAATTAAGTCGTCTTGGTGCTGCGTCAAACTTCAACACCTACTTTATGCCACCTCAGGTAACTGCAGCTAAAGTTCTTAGTGTGTTTACGATTACTTTATTATTGACATACAATTATAGACGATTGAACTTTATGTTTCTTGTTATATAGGTTGCGACAAAACATTTGCACTGGTTAATGGACAAAGAACTTCCAGGTGGTAGCTCACTTCTTGGTTCATCAGTATGGTCAATGCATCCCACAACGACGCTCGACGAAGCGCCCAAAGAAGTCCAGCAAGTAAATGTCACTCCTAATAGAATAAATCAAGCAGCAGTAATGCATAGTGTGACGAAGACACCTGTTCGCACCAATCATCTCTCAAATGATATTGGTAAATCAACTAATTTCGTACAAACTACTTGACTCTTGCATTAATCATGATGCTCATTTGAGAAAAGAAATACATATTTAATCAATTTCTTTCCTTACAGAAATACTTGATAGTGAGAACAACGTAAGTAAGTTTTTTAGTGGTGTACCTGCAACTAGCACTCCATTGAACTCTGCCGCAACGAAGAAACCTGTAAGTTTTTACCTTTCTTAAAAATTGATATACTTTTGCAAATCTGTGATTCTGTAAATGATTGTATGATTTCGAATTTGTGAATTTGACTCCTTTAGGTGTTTAAGACGGTAGAAGAAATTGAAAGAGAGCTTCTGGAAGGGGATAACACATCATCTCCTAAACCACCGGCTGAGGAAAGCTTCAATCATTCGAAGCCAAAAATTCTAATGGCAGAAGATTTGGAACGTGAATTAATTCAGGGATCCCCAATGCCATCCCAGAAAATTCATGAAATGGAAAATGTGGCTAGATCACCGTTGCAAACTTTGCCACAGCAAAACCAACTATTCAATCAGCAAGATCCGTCTCTAGCACAGCAAAATCAAACACCGCAAAAGCAAAATGTGCCGTTTGTTCATCCCAGCAATACCAATTTAGTATCATCTCCAAACGTTAATTTTGGTGGAGTTCATGGAGGAGCGCCGGTTATGAATGCTAATGCTGCAATTAACAACTTTATAATGATGGAACAGCAAAAGCAACTGTTACTAGCTAGACAAGGCTTGCTACCAGGGCCAGGTCATCCTGTGGTTCACCCTGGAATGGTTCCCGCTGGTCCTCTTCCGCCGCAACTCGCTCAAAACTTTCACTCACTTCAGCATCAACAGCACATCAGAATGCTTCAGCTTCATCCACATCTTAGGGGTAGGTTACCAATTATGATGCCTCTTCCTCCTGTACTTCCTCCCCATATGCGCCCGCCTGTTCTCCAGCAAATGGGCTTTGCTCCTCCGCAACCGGGTTTCCGAAAACAAATCATGAAGACTGACGATCCATATCGAGGTCTAATGACTGAGAAAGATAAGCAAAGATTGAGAAACATCCAGATCATTCAACTCCAAAATGATCATCCATTTACCACGGATTATTATAATTTGGTGAGCAAAATAATAAATATGATATGTATTTGTAAATAGTTGAGTAAATGAGTTTTCAAAATTGACTGGTTTTTGTATTTGTTTGAAGATGCACAAAGCAAAGCAGGCAGCTCCTGCTGGACTACAACTGCTTGTGAAGCTGTATCCGAAACGGGACGATGAAAGTACTCAAAAGAGCCAGTATGAACCAGCTCGTTTTGAAAATTGCTTAGGAAAATTGCAGGTATCCTTAAGTGACTTTGTGTACAAAAGTTAATGTGTGTGTAAAGTGTGTGTGTGAGTATATATATATATATATATATATGAATGTTTATCCTCTATAGGCTGTTAGTGCTTTGGCCCCAAAACGTGTCATTGATACGTTCATACGAGTAACTGAATGTCGCAATTCACCTCGAGCTGGAGTCAAAGCTTATCGTTACCTCCTTCTAGAGATTGAGAAGGTAATCCAGAGTTGTTCAGTTGTTTTTGTGTTTTAATTGAAATTTAATTCAGGAACCTAATCTAATCCTTCGTTTTTTTATTGTCAGCTTTATGAATGCTTGCTAGTTATGGAGGAGTCAGACATTCGTATGAGTATTCTATGCAATGCCGATGAAAAGGATCTGCTGAGACGAAGCCAAACTGCAGCCAAAGTAGCGAAAGTTTTGACAAATAGTGAGAAACTATTATGTGTTCTTTCAGTTCCAAAGGGAAGAGTAAGCCCAACACAAATAAAAATCCTTATTTTCAATCAATTCATTCCATGTTTTCTTGCATAATAACAATGATTCTGTCAATTTTTTCAGATGTTAGTTTCTCGGACTCTGCCTCTCATCGATCCCACAGTGAGATATAAAGTTTTAGGACAACTTTTGGATATTTTCCCAGTGTGGGGAGATAATACGATGGAAAAGGCTTTCCCGTACCTGAGGCACTGCATCTTGCATGCGGAAATTAGAGACTTGCTAACCGTAATAGGAGCAGTATCTGACAACCAGCTTTTTGAATCATTAGCGATATCGAAGGTAAAGCATTTTCACATAATTGAGTTCAATCAAGAATTTAAAAATTAATCAACGTTTATATATACTCAAAGAGTAAAGACTTAATTGTGTCAGATTGAATTTGTTTGTGTGTAAGATATTTAAATAGCGAGTTCGCTTCTCGCATTGTTTTGAATTTGATGATTTCATTACTTTTGCAGCTGGGAATCACTGTGCTAATGTGCATTTTTCATCAAGCGGAACATCTTTTAACGAGATGTGATCAAATGCTCCTTGAAGATATTGAAACCCATTGGACTAGAAAGTCAATGTTTGGAATTTCTGCCATTTTAGTAAAAAATGATCAGCTGCCTAACCCAATCGAATTTTATCCTAACCTTCTTCATCACATCAGACGGTAAGTAAGCATTAATTTACGAGGCAAAATGTTGGAGTTAAAAATTTATTCAAATGTCATCCTAGCCATTTAACCCTTAACTTAAAATTTTAGATTTGCTTTCCACGGGACGGATATTCAAATTTTGGAATCCATTTTCCAGCGGTGGGCCAATTCTGGAGTTGCTGCTAGGGTGATCCCTAATCCATAGAATTAACTTAAGTTCATATTCATGATTTTTTCAGTTAAATTGAAAATATATTTATTATCTGGTATCATGACGGTAGTAGTAATAACTTAACCCTCATCCTGACGCGATTTTGTGTAAATGTATATTATAAGACTCCATTCTTATTGTTAAAAATCACAGTTTTGATATTTGTAGACGTATGAACTATGTATTCGTATAATGTAGGTTGTTAGTGTTTAAATGTATGCCATCTTTCAAGTGGCACCTTTTCTACACGCCTAAATTATACGTCCCTTTTTCTTAAATAAAAGGTAGCTAGAATGCATCATTCACTGCTATTAATTAATATGTTGTTATTATTATTATTAAGTTGCAGTAGCAACTTTAGTGTATTTATGTACCTATGCAACTTCAGTCGTTTGTCTTAAACGAATGCAATATGTGAACGTCACTGGCACAACTTCAATGTTGAATAGCTATTTCAAAATCGACTGAAGTCAGCCATGGTTAATAGTACAAGGTAACGCTATCCTTAGCGTTAGAGTGGCTTCATACACAGTAGCTTACATAACTCAGAATTTCACAAGTCTGTTTACTAGCCCAATTCCGTGCTTTTCTTCCAAGAACCAACTGAGGGGAAAATGTTTTTCAAAGCACAACTAATCAAAATCATCTATCGTTGTCGTAGTCCACTGGCTCCATCAATGAAAATTGCATTTTTCAGGTCCATGACGCTAGTTTAAGAGCAAATCAAAATACACGGAGGTAATAAATAATTCATGGAATGGGGATTCCGCGATTGTATAACTTTGCTCAAGTTGATGATCTATTGTTATGCATTATTGGGCAAGGTTTTTGAATTTGTTGCAATTGAGAAAGAAATCTCGTCGTCGACTAACTAATTATAAGGGATTATAGGGTAGATTTGAATGGAAATTATTATGACCGACTACAGTCCTTATTTATTCAATAGATTTCTGTTTGTGGCTAAACATTAATTTCTTATAAAAAAGAAAAACTGTACATGTATTTTATGACGGTTGAATGAAGATGAAGTAATTTGCCTTTGTATTATAAAAATGTGCTCGCAAATATATGCTGCGCTCAAAAAAATATTTAATTTTCTTTGGTGTATTATATGAAACTGCAGGGAAAGCATTTTCTTTTTCAAAATGAAGATTGAATTAATTTGTAATTATTGTAGCAGTTAAATGATTAAATCCAGATCAAACATGAAAATGTTTCAGATTATGTACTTTTTAAAAAGTGTGATACAAATTATGATTAAATGTTTTTGCGTACAAATTATATTGATTCCCGTATGACTGGTTTATTCCCATAAAATACAATTAATTCATGACCTAGGTAATTAGTATTATTAGTATATTACAACAATTAAACCTTTCCATCAAGTATAAGTACTAGAAGAAAGCTGGCTAATTATTAAACGTCATATGGCATTTTTTTATTTGATACATTAATCAGCATTTTAAAGTCATCACCGGTGTCCCACTTTGAAAATGAAACACAGAAATAGCCTGTACACGTTATGAATTAAAGTTGGCCAATCTTTCTATGGACTGTTACAGTAACGATTGTTTTGAGTTGCGAAGATATTTGTAGGAGTACCGAGTGTAGGAGGCATCAGCATCAGTCGTGTCCTCCATCTATTGCAACAAATCCTGCTTCATAAATTTCATAAATAGAAAAAAATTAGTTAACGAACAGGTTCTTTCGTGATTTGCTGTTATTGCAGGAATGAGTAATGTTGAAAAACTTCAAATACCTCGTCAGACAATTCGTCAATTAATAGATTAACTGGCGCATCATCCACCGCGGCAGAGCTGTATCTGCGACCAGTGGAACTTTTCCTCTGATTATCTGTTTCATTGCTTTCTTCATTTGATATGGTTACGAGAGAATCATACTCTAGGCATAATGTTGCCGGTCTCACCTACATATTTTAAAAGTCATGTTCAGAAACATCACAATATGAATAACCTTACATTTTTCTTTCCCATTTTTACTTTCACCATGATCGTGGAGAAGTAAAAATAATAATTGAGAAATTACTTGGTCGTCGTCGCAGGAGTCCTCCTCCGCACACACAGGAACCGTGTTAATTAAAGCCTTATGAGTTAGATCTCCTTGGAAACTTATATTGTCAACTTCTACGTCGTTCTGACTAAGACGAGAGTACATATACACTGAGTGACTAGTGGACGAATTGCTGCGATGCTTTCTCCATAGGAAGTAGGTTGCGATCAACGTGAAGAAAATTACCGTTAGTGTGATCAAAACAACAATGGTGTCTCTCGTGGTGGAAGTAGATGTATCCGCATTGCTCATCATGCTATTTGCTGTGACGTTCTCGTTACCAGCCAATTTATGTGGCAATGAGACAGTTATCTGAGTAGGACTTGTCAAAAGAAAATTTGCTAACTTTCTCTTATATCTGGTCAGTGAGTAAGCTGAACTTGCTCTTTCTTGGTGTTCTTCTGCTAACAAATACTTAGGACTGAAAACAAAACGTGGGATCTCACTCATCTTTTTTAGCAACTGATCGACACGTTTATAATGCCACGAACACACTTGCCAACAAGCAGGCTAAGCGTGTGCGCTCGCTAATGATAGTGTCGGATTTTAAAGTTAACTTTCACGGTACCGGAAAATCTGTAGTCGAACTAATAATCGTTTTAATTAATTTGAAAACAACGCTCCACTCAAGAAAGAGTCTGCTATACATTTGTACAAGATGCTGGGAAACGAGTGGAAACGAAACTGCTGGTGAAAGTCTGCACGACGGTACACCCAAGATCTACAGGTTAATTTCCCTTCTCCTTCTTCTGCTGGAATACAAGGATAACTTGCCTTTATTTCCTTAAAACCAGATTACAGTATATCCCGATTTTCTCTTGTTTTTTCCCTCACACATCCTTTGCTTTCTCATATCAATTTGGTTGAACGGAAGGCAATGCAAGTTTTCATTTATTTTACACCTATCTGGAGAAAGCTGCTTTCTCCCAGTTCATGTTAGGTATGTATGTGCTTTACCGTATCTCACCTCACTTGCTCGCCTATGTTTAGTGTCAATGTTTAACAGCTGTGTAGGTGTCGAAAAGGAAACTTGAGACCAGAGGCCAATATTACGCAGCTGTCAGGAAAGGAAATAAAAATAAAAACCGTAGAAGTTAGCGAGACTAAATGCTCATATCCAGCATTCGCAATCAAATTTGCTTTCACATCCAATTTTCTTTTCGTTCGTGAGATGGAGAGGGAAGTAAGTAAGCTGTGGAGATGAAAGGACACAATATCGATGCGTATACGGTGTACGGAGAAATAAAGGGTTTTGGTATTTCTACAAAAGAAGCACATTATTTTCACCGCTTTTACTTTCCCGTGATTTTCCTTTTAGTATAGATATAACACAATTTTGTTTCGCTGTTTTGTAAAAAGAGACAACATTAGACTTAATGGCTCTCCCATCTATGTCATTACTAGTAAAGCAATTATTACTTTTTTCAAAGGACTACCATGATGAAAACTATGCATGTAACGGTGTTTATGGCGAGTGTCAATTATTATTAATTTTCCTCACTGGAAAAAATCCC
>JAQIXW010000844.1:0-24108 GCA_034700685.1 Willowsia buskii
CGCAGCAGGCGTGAGAAATTAGGAAAAAACCCCCATATATTTGAAAGCAACATGATGTTAACAAACGCTATATACCCAAAATATGGGGGAAAAACCGTAATAAAGTGCTTATTGGATTCGACACCGGGCGGAATCGAACCCCCACACCGCAATCGCCTCACCGTCTACCTTCAGGGTTCTGCCCAGTAGACCACCACGGCCTGCTCTTCAAACTTTTATATATAATTGTATATTTTATGTAAACTATGTTGTAAATTATTCAAAGAAATATTTCATCCAAAAATGTAAAACAATCGTACAACCCAATTAAAACTAATATGTTGAAAAATTTGTCTAAAACCCTCTAAACTGAACTACGCTTATTTCAAGTTGTAGTAAACTTTTGCTTAAAAGATTAGTATTTTCCGTTTTTTGTTGAAATTATCACGTTCCATACAACAACCAGTAACAAAGGGTAATAACAAACTGACAAAAGCGTAAAATAAGAGAAAGTAAACTTTTTCATGGAATTTTGTGTCCCAAGTTGTGTGACAAAAAGGACCATAGTTTTTACTTGTGTCTTCGAACTTCTAAGGAAATCAAGTATGCAAGCTTAAATACAAGTGCCCAAGGAAGTGTGATCGTAACGCGGTTTAACTTTATTTAAAAAAATGTTTTCACAGCTTGAGACGCTCAGTTATTTAAAAATATTTACTGCAATTGAATTTCCAAGTGAGTAGACTTCCTGTTCCGTAAATAATGTGCCATTTATATCTGTTTCTGTTGATATGATGCAGTCACAAGCTTAAACATTCGTTTGTAGAAACCTTTCCTAAAGCAGATAACAGGAAGTCTTGTGCATTATAAACAGAAATATCATTTTTTGCAGCAGTTCCACGTTTTACTGTCGGGAAATCGATGCTTCAGTGTGATTTCACATATTTTAATGCTTTTTGAAAGGAAGATACCAAACTTTGAGGAAACTTACGAGGAGATATGCGATCACTAAGAAATTGATGGACAAGCCAACTACAAAACCATGACAAATGGATCTAGTGACAGAAATAGCACTATCAGATTGGTACATGAGTAGAAAATGTTGTCTAGACAAAATTAAGATGGATGTTTTCATCAACCTTTTAGTTCTTTCATAGAAACGAACAAAGTATATTTCTAACTATACATACATCATCTGTGGGCTAATTTAGCCGAAACGATTAATTAGGATTTGGGGGAACTTCCAAAATATGTATGACGAATAGAAAATATTTAGCAAAATGTTTAATTTACCTCTAAATGTTTTACTAGTGCTGAATCTATGATCGTATTGATGGTATTTAATGATTTTATTCGATATTTCTACCATCCAAACAATTTGTTTTTTATGGAGGAAGGACGCGAAAAATAAGTTTTGTCCAGAATGGAATAGTTGTTTTTAGATGTTTATTAGAATGTTTTGGGAATTACGAACTTCTCTGTCCTTTCTGCGTGACTACACATATTGTTTTGTTGTCTCGTGCCTTAAATAATGTGTTGCATGTATATTTTGTTTGAAGAAAACTCCAAGAATTTTGGGGTGACGCTTTGTGTGGAAAACGTGACAAAATATAGCAAGTCAAAGGTCATATTAACCTTCAAAACTAAAGTCTGTTATGTAAAAGTTTTAATTATGTATATTATAACGTATATTTTTATTATGTGTCATTAACCAAACGATGCTTTTATTTCTAAATGTTATCCTTTGTTATCACCTCATGTTAAAGTCAATGCTACAATTGGAATGTAAAACTTACTTTGACAAGCTGGGAGTCATGAAGCATCAAATGTTACAAGTATTCTGTGACGTTTTGGGCATTTTGTTTGTAAAATGCGGCAATTTTCAATGGCAGTCAAAACATATAAATTATGATTTACCTCCATTGAAGGGTTCCGCTGCTTACGGGTTTGTAATTTTTCATGATTTCTAAAATAAAAATATCTGATAGTGCACGTAAGAAGATTAAATATGAAGTAACATTGTATTAAAACATTCAATCCTATTTTTTTGCCAAAAGGTTTTTGAAGACATGAAATAGCTTCTAAGGGTAATTTTCAAATATCTGTAAAAAATTTCCGTTATTTCATGATTTTGTAGTTTTCGATAACCATTAAATTGCTTAGAAACACATTAAAGTCCAAATCCTGTCATTATTTCAACGAATCAGCAAGCACATATATTTTGTGGTGGTAAACCGCTTCACAAGAATAAAACTAGCAAAATTGAACAAATACAACATTTTGGTTGATTGCACGATATTTTGTCATGTGGCTTTGTGGTATAATTTTTATTTGATTTTTTTGTGATTGTCTACAGTTTTTCTTAGCGATAATTGATGAAAAATTTTACAGGATTTAGGACTTCTTTGTATGATCTATCATTGAAATCTGCGTAGGTGCACTCCAGTGCAGAAAGTTACCTTTTAACATTCACCTAATTTGCTCTCGTCATGCGGGGTTTATAACTGCAATGTTCATAAAAATGGGGCACTAGTACTTCAAATCGATGTCGTTCTCTTGGGAAACGTGGAGAAGAATGGACATTCAATCTTTTGAAAATCAGCAACTTTAAAAACTTTTGTGTCATATTTGTCATTGCAAATTTTGTGATATGCACCAAATGCGCAGAATTTTTTGCTTAAAATGTAAGCAAAGCAGAATTTGATAAATTGTGAATACTTGTAGAAAAAAATTGGAGTCGCGAGTCCAAGCGCTTATAATTTTTTTACTAGAATTTTAATACAAATCAAAATACAAATTTAATCTATAAAAAATACCTGTCGTTTCCAACACGATTATTTGGCATATAATAAGTATTTCACGAATCTGCTTGCAAATGCTATATTATTCAATGTCACGCAACTCACTGATAAAATCCTTGATTACATTTTAGGAAACTTGTATAGAGGACCAATAAACTTGAGAAATGGAAAAGTTTCTAAAAACCTGCAAGTTGCAACTTGCTGAAGAAAAACTGAAGAATTATTTACCTTCCTGCAAATCGCGTTTGCTTTGGCATAATATATTCAAGATAAAATAGCACTTTTGAAAATACTCGTTGCTTGTATAGAAATGGTTGGTTCGCGTGTTTTATTGTTTGGTTTGTCGATATCTTTGCCTATCAAGCCAAATTTTTCCATATTAGTCAGATCTTGAAATTCTTAAAAATGATTAAATTTACTAGCAAAATTATAAACAAGAAATATTTGAAAGATGCAGGATATTAAAAGCATATAGTTTATTTGTGCAAGTAAAATGTTTACTGTGATGAGATGTGAAATATTGTCGTTTACCAAATATTTGTTGTAAATTCTGAAAATATAGATATGAAAAAAATGTATGAGCAGAAAGTTAAATTTTGAGTTAAAATGTCTCATTGCTTGCCAATCTTCATGAAATTATAGGTTAAGACTATTCTTCTTACCGATCAAAGGATATGGCCACAAGCAAATTGACTGAACAAATAACGGATATGCCATGACCGTACGCAACATTTCTGCATATTGCATCTCCGAACACTGTAATTTATGTCTACGACAATAGTCGTCTCTAAACAGATTCGCAAATTTACCCAAAGAATTTATGTCGCTAAATTTGCAAATATTTAGAACACTGGTTCTACTTATGGATGAATTTTCAAGCAAATAAATATCTTTCTTGCTAAACATCCTCCCCAACATATTACTTTCCCCAGACATGGTTTATTATTCATTTATTCAAGTGAGAAAAAAATTGCATCTTACATAGAAATGTTACAGTAAATGTTGACATAACCAAAAATTGATACATCAAATAAAATAAAATGGAACTTAGATTGAAACTACATATAATTAAATCAGATACAAGAGGTTCACGCTGCCTTTTAAGGCGCTGTGATTAAGGAAATTTACAAATAGGAAAAGAGAAATCAGATTGCTAACAAAAAAAAAGAAGTGGAAAAAAGTACACAGAGTATTGTTTAACATCTTTCTCTTAATAATTTAATTAAAGATGGAATGGTCGATCTGCGATAACGTTCATATTTGCTCGGAACAGCCCTAAAATTATATTTATTATTATTGTACCTGCTACTATAATCAGGTTTTCTTGGGATTTGGTATTTCGTAAGCCACTGCTTATACCTATCATATTTTAAAGTTCTCAACCCAAACGAAATTGTCAGTTTTTTCCATCTTCCTCCAAATTTGTTAACCCAAGTGCCTCACACGTTTCAATGTAATTTTTTCGACTAATATATTTACCTGTAATTATTGACAAAGCACGTTTTTCTATACTAAAAAGTCTTTTTCCTTGCTCCTCAGTTAAGTAATTTGACCCCAAAACACAGCAGTATTCTAATATACTTCTAATATGACTAGTGTACATTTTTTAAAGAGCTGGCTTTCGAGAAATCCATGTAATTTTAGTTTGCGTAATATGTAGAGCTTTTTTCCTGCTTTTGTACAAAACATATCAACTTGGTCAGCCCAATCACATTTACTATTAATAAGTACACCTAAAAGTTTACTCATTTCAACATTTGGAATTTCCGTACCGTCAACAGTGACTTTAAAGTTACTGAACTGTTTACCTTTTGACTTATCAATTATTATGACATTACTTTTACCTGCATTAAGACACATTTTGTTATCTTTTTTACACTGATTAATGACTGACATGGTGAAATATATGGGAGAACAAGCAAGATCGAAAATGAATCTTCTCCAGAAAATTTCCAGATTGAGAAGCAGCGAGACTTTTACTCCAGCTCAGAACGGGAACTGAAAAGAATGGAAGACATATTCCTGTGACGCCCTAAATCAAGATGAATGCATGCACTAGCCTCCAGCTCATGAAAAACATCGGTTGTTCAGCATGTCTCCATGTGTGTGGGTCTAGAGCAAGAAATAATAAGGTGAGAAAGGAACACTTGGCAAAGGAGTTGTCATCATCATTTATTAATGAAGACACAAGTGCGACATACGCCATTATAAAGGACTGTAAATTTGTCTGCTTCACTGCTTTCTCAACAGTATATTATGTAACTTCTCTATGATGCTGTAAGATATGCTGGTTACACAAAAAGAGAAATGGGACAGACTGAAGCTGTAAAAACCGTCAGTGACAATGATACAAAGCAGTGGCTAGTAGAAATTTGAATAAATTATGTATAAATATATTTATGGTGATTTTCTAATTGCAGGTATACGTGGCAAATAATATAGGTGGGATTATTAGCTTGGAAAATTCATATGAATGATGTATATGTACAAACATTTATATGCATATAAAACAATTATAACATGCTTTGTTTAAGTAATGAATTATAGAGCTTTTAGAGTTGACATATTAGGTAAAAGATAGATGCGCTTACGCTCAAGGTTAAGGGTGGGTTTGATATTGGATTATTTGCATAAAAATACAATTACATCTTCCAACATGGATATATGCTGACATTTATTACATTTACGTAATCAAATTAATTATATTGAGTTTATAGTAAAGTATAAAAATTATATCAAAATTTAACTATGGCGAGTAATGCTTGATTGGGTTTCGGATTCTGAAACAAAATTTTGAGAGAAAATGTAAAAGATTAAGTTAAATAACAAATTATATAAAGCTCATAGAGCATATTTCTCATCAACATGCCTCCACGTGCCTTTGCAGATTCGCAAAAAGCACCACAATGCACTTAAAATTGTCGCAACAAATGATTTTGGAACGTTTTCTCAGTATAATAGCTTAGGTAAATACCTACAAACTTTATAATACTGCCATAAAACACAATCCCTAGTGTCATGTAAGTTTGCACTCGCCTTCTAAGTGGTTTTCTTCTGAAACCAATTTCCTGTTGTTCAACTTTTACCCTCGTGTATCCTTAAACCTAAATCTAGATGTGACAACATACACCATGAAATTACTCCCAATTGACGTGACAGATATAGTGGGCGTTGCAAAAAACAATGGGCACACAAATATTTACTTAATTGATTCCCGGAACTTTTATTTGAGCAATTCATACAGTATTGGATTCACGCAACTGTTACACGAGCCAAGTAGTTGAGCTATCGGTATCAACATAAAAATGAACTTGTGTACACTTCAGTAATCGTATTTACACTCTAAGGTTGATAAATAACCACGTTGCAGAGGACAATCAGACCCGAGGGCAATAAGAAACAGTAACAACGTGAACTAAGAGAAAGTAGATTATTAGATTATTATTATATAAGATTTTATTTGGTTTCGGCATAACATAAATTTTGAAAAATGACATTAAATCATTAAATTGCGTATCCACAGGATTATTTTTAATAAAAAATTTACTGACGAAACGAAGTTTGTCATGGAACCTTGAAAAACAACTTTAAAGCTATAAAAATGGAAAAAAAATCTGCAAAGTTTGGACTTGATAAAGTGCGTTATAGACTTAACTATTTATAATAATTTCTCTACTGTGAAGTTTTACCAGGAAAATATGAGGATATATCGCATATCTTAATGGAAATATCTATATTAAAAATCTCTGACTGAGTATTAGAACGCTAGAGTTAAGTGTACTTAAATTGATCGTATCAAACCCTATTCGCATTTATTTTCATATTTATGTTTTTCAAGGCATACAATTGCAACGCAATAATCTCGGCTGCACAAAAACTCTATAAATATTTAAAAAAGCCTGGAGGATGGAAGATAGAATGTGAAATGTTATGTTTCTTAATCTAAGCTGATGTTTGAATTTTAACAAAATAATGAGTACTTTTACAGGATTCCTTTAGGAATATACGTTGAACTCTGCGTGGGTGCATACCAGACTGGTATGCAAAATAATTTACAAGTTAAATAAACAAATATGATTGTGTCTGAACATTAGGATGAAAATGATCAACGTTTAAAAAAATAAGTGCAGATGTTCCCAACCAAACAACAGGTTTATCGATGTGTTTGTATACCAAACCAATTCTTTCCATGTAACTCGATATTAGTCACACATTTATATTCAAACAATTGATAAAATTTACTAGCAAAATATCAAACAAAAGAAATATTTGTAGAAGTACATGTATATTTACTTTGATTTGCTATTAAGAAATGTCAATTATCTAAAAGAAATTATTCTGAAAAAGATAACAAGAAAGTTTTTGATTCCTAAACAAACTAATTTTGTGTAACTAATGCATTCTTTACATAAGTTTCTGCTATTATGATTACATTAGAACGTATCAAAAATATGAAAAGTCAAGCTTGTTGTTATGAGAAACTGATGTTGGTAATATTCTAAGAAAATTTATCTTAAGTGTGCAGCAGCCTACAACACATGAACATCAATGATTCACCTGAGTGCCCACCTGTATCTACATATATTTCGGTGTAAGCTCTTGGGAGAGATTATTCTCAACTTGGGGACACATAGCTATTGAAAGTATCAATGTTAACAAATAGGTACATAAATGATAAGGATGGGATGTGAAGCAAGGTTTTTATATATTGTTGAATCCTCTAGAAAATGGAAATCCCTTGTAGTAGATGCTTTTAGCAAAACCGACGATGAGTAAATGATGTTTTCTGATATCTCAAAAAATTCTCAGAACTAAAAATAGAGAATTTAGATGATTACGCGTTTTTTTTACTGGTAAAAATTTAATAATACACGTAATGCGAATTTTACGTAAATACGAATCACACAAAAGTTGACTATGCTGTTATGATATGATTTGGAGTGATGGTTCTGGTCTAGGAAGTAATGACTTTATCCTAATTAGTACATTTGAATGTTTACTATATGTATACCCATGCAATTTTTACAGAGGCATTTTTACTTGTTAAAAATATTTCTGATACTTCTGGCTATTCATTAATGAGCGCTATTTTTAGAACAAAATTTGTGTAATAATGAGAAACGCAGAATGAGGATAGGGAATCTTTTTAGAAACTATGCAGTTGGCTGAGTTTTACGGGCAATATGTATATGCAAAACAAAACAAACTTTTTTTCGTTCATACAATACATTCGTCTTAGACATACCATTTACTTTTCGGTTATTTTCTCAAAGACCAAACTTTTTAGGAGGAGGACAGGAGGTTTAATCCACAAAACAGAAAAACTGACAACACCGGTCACAAACAATTATTTGCTCTTGAAGTGTTCCTTGAAGTATGTTTACAAATAGATTTTCGCCTTTTTAGACGACGAACAAAAATGTCGACAAAATCAACCAATAAGAACAGTGCAGTCAGTCAGAAAGTTTAGAAATCACTCAATATGAATGTTTTATTTCACGCAGTTTCGAGAAAAATTCTTAGAGTTATTACGGGCGGGTTTGAATATAATAAGATTATTTTGAATGTTTAAATAAGCGCAAAATATGTATTAGATTTCTGTGCAGGTTTATTGTTGACGTTCAGTTGCAAAATATTTGTGTACATTTTCTTAGAACTTATTAGGCATCCACAAAAAGATAAATTACGAAGTTGTTTCTCTATTTCAAGAATAAAGCTTAACTAATAGAGTAACTTTATGTTCGTTTTGAATACAAAGTATGTTTCAGCTTCCTCCTTTACAAAAATATCGATCTCCTTCTCTGAGTTTACATTATCGTTTATATAGATAGACAATAATGGTAGATTAGAACGTCAGGCGAACAAAATGTGAACATATAAAGTAAACATTGAACCGTTGGCTAAATAAATGTATTTCTAAAAGAATGAACCTAACTGTATCCATTACGGATTATAAGTTTTCCTCATTCTTCGCATGTATTACACGTGCTAATTGATGGAAAAGGGGTAAAACAGATGCTTGAACATATTTTAGGAAAATCGTTCCACGCATTAGAGTAGCATATGACAAAGAATCAAACAGATCAAAATTTAAACAATAATGTCAAAATATTATGAATATATAAATAGAAAATTTTGCAGAATCAATTTACCGAAATTCTACGTTTTAGGCAGGACAATCTATCCTGGCACAAAACACTTAAATGTTTTTAGTAGTAAATCCTTTCATCACAGCTAGTTGAATAACAATTCTCCAGAATGTTTTGAAGTTTTTATTTGTTTAGTTGATTTACGCATTTGGGACTTTTCTTGATACACCTCTCACATCAATGAAACAGTTAACACAGCAGAGCAAAGTATATTTGTGACTGCGGGTTATTAAGAGATAAAAGTAAGTATTGTGTAGCAACTTATGAGCAACATATTTATACAGTAATTTATTTGCAAAATATTTACACGTTTATAAGGTCAGAGTATCAAGGTGGCATTTTAAATATTCCAAGTGCACTACTCATTAGGAAATTAACCATAATCAACAAATGTTTGTAGAGTAATGTTTATATGTGTATATTAACATAGCGTTTATACGATTAATTTCACATCTGCCAAGTCGGAAATATTAGAAACATGTTAAAATAAGTATAAATGCAAAAAAGCCCAGGGCCTCTTAAAAACAAATACGGTCCTGTATTATAGGATCCTAAGCATGGATCTCCGACAAGTTATAATATGAAGGTCTACATTATTTAAAAATATAGCTAAAAATATACTATTAATATAAGTCAAAAAAACGTTGATTTAAATCGTTTTTTTGCTGTAAAATATTCGGTAAATTTAAGTATATACAAATATTGCAGGTTGTTAAAATACAGCCTGTTTTTAAATTAGCTCATCTATACTTTAAAGCATTACATTAAATGTATTACATAAAACAATAAAGAATCTAAAATATCCAAAACCAGTTTTTTTGTTCTTACAACGACGTATAAATTTAACGAAGAGCTTTACAAATAATTTAAAATTCATTTATTCTGATTTCCTTAGAAGGTAAAGCATTCCTTCGGGAATGACATTCTTCTTTACATTTATCAAATTGAAACACGTTCATGATACTATGTTCTTACAATTCATTATTTATTTCTTATGGATTAAGTATGTATCACTTTCGTTTATTCGTACCTTTTAAAAACGTAAAAGTTAAAAGAATAAGTTAGCACGCTTTCTCAATACTCAGCATTCTCTTTGAATACATCTTTCGTTTGTATAGTTCAAATAAATTATTTCAAATACAAATTTACATTTCCTTCCACTCTTTTAAATTTAGTTAGACACAAGTAGTTCCGTTAGATGTTCCGTACAATATAATGGAGTTGGTCGTATAGTTTTTAATAAAGTACCGGAACTAAATATTAAAGAATTGTTTTAAGTCATGCTCCATTAAAAATACTATCAGTCGTTGGTTGTATCTATGACAATGCAAATTTTCGTTTTCTAAACTTATTTATCATTTCCGGTATGAGTAAAAACTTTTAAGCTCAAAATTGTACAAAATTTATCATTATTTTTATGGATTCATATTGACTGAATACATACTCCAGCGCCGCAAGTGAACCGAAATTTTTTTATTTGTCCTAAAAGTTGTCCGGATTTACCAGTCTACTCATATAACAGTAGTTTGCATTAACGGCTGTAAAGATACTTAAAAGATACTAAATGCCGTAATTGGTGTGAGTGTTCGAAAATTTGCTATTAAAAGTTATTACTAACAGGAGTCGCAAACTTTGTTAAATCTGGCATTAGTCCAAGCTTTTTGAGTTTTTTTGAATTTTAAGTCATTTATTCGTATGCATTTACCCTTTCGAACTGCTTATAAAGAGATTAAATTAATCCACATAAGCTTAGGTACTGTAGCAGCGTTTTGTATATAATTTGTATCATTCACATAACTCTATATCATCCGAGTTGATTCACTGTTCAAGGCTTGTCAAGAAGAAAACCTAACACTTAAATTTTAAACTTTTGATATCTATCAACTTTTACAGTGGTGTATCCTTTAGCTCCACTCTAGGCGCGACAACTGCAACAGGTGATTTATTTCCTAATGAAGCAACAGACATCGGAGGCGATGACATATGGCAAAACCAGGGACACTTAAATATTGACTTAAAAGACTCCCTAAACTTTTGGTTGAGTAATGCATAGAGTATGGGATTCACACAACTGTTACATGAGCCAAGTAGCTGAGCTATCGGGATGAGGATAACTATTAGTTTCTTTTCCCACGGATATCCGGAAAAGTTATCGTTAAAAAAGAACTTCACTCTGGCCATTATCAGGTACAGCGGAAGCCAGCAAATGAAGAACACAAATGTTAAGAATGTAAACAATTTTAGCACTCTGAGTTTCCGTTTGTTTTGCACTGTAGTTGTTGTATTTACACAATGAGATGATGGGGAGCATACATTGGAATTCTGACTGACTTTCAAAACACTTCTCCAAATAACCACATTGCATACAACAATTATTCCAAGGGGCAATAAGAAACAGGCGAAAACGTGGACTAGGAGAAAGTAGAATATTTCGTGCCATTTCGTGTCCCATGTTTCATGACAGAATGGTAGATAGTTGCTACTGGTGTCATTAAAGTCGTCAGAACTAAAGTGCACAAGGTTAAATGCAAAAGCCCAAGGAAGAGTGATAGTAATGCCTACAAGCCAAATAAGCAGAATAATTTTTAGGGCTTGAGATGTCGAGATATTTGGAGAAAATCCAAAAGTCTGATGGATTGCTCGAGAACTAGAAAAATATTTTAGTATAATAAGTTATCACAGAATAAACCAAATATTTTCTTTCCTCAAACTAACATTTTTTAATTTTACAATAAAGCTCTTCTAAATATTTTTTATCTACTTACCGATCAAATGAAATAGCTACTAAGGAAAACACTGAGCAAAACACAGATACTCCTTGAGCATACGCCACAATTTTGCACACTATATCTCCAAATATCCAGGCTGCAAAATGTAATCATAATATTTTTTATTAATATAGTTTATTAGTTATACCAGCAAGACATCAATTTAATGGGAAAATTAGAAATTCTATAAACTTACGAGTAAAAATATTTGCAAAAAGTGTCGCCGGAATGCAACATAGAATAACGAGCAAGTCTGCAACAGCCAAATTCAAAATAAACAAGCTCGACGCAGTCTTCTTCTTAATTCTCCA
The DNA here is from genome assembly GCA_034700685.1 of Willowsia buskii. Classification (NCBI taxonomy): domain Eukaryota; kingdom Metazoa; phylum Arthropoda; class Collembola; order Entomobryomorpha; family Entomobryidae; genus Willowsia; species Willowsia buskii. Next base: position 12,006 of record JAQIXW010000844.1, read on the forward strand.
AGTCACCACATAAATCACCATCGAGTTTCCAAGAAATCCGCACAGTAAAATGAGAAAATTAGCGAGACACAAAAAAATTGTAAATCCAACTGAATGTCTGCGACGTCTCCAAAGAGGTCAAAAAATTCACTAAGATAGTTTATCTCGCTAAATATGCAAACAGTATGAGGAATGCTACTCTCATTTGATAAATCTGCAAATGAATAAATTTCAGGGTTGATGAGTAATGTGTCATTTATATCCGTTGTTGTAGCCATTGTGTAAAAGCAAGGTAGAAACACTGAAGCAATTTCGGAAATTAAAAACAGCCTGAAAAATGAAGCAGCACTTCTGACTCGCTCGAGCTCTGGAAGGGATCTGAACTGGGGAAATACTGGTCATATGCATTTTACTGTCAAATATTCTGCAACTTTAGGAGCTTTCTCTGTTGATAAATTGATCTCTCTGTGTGCTTTCACATGTGCGTATGCTACGAGCAAATACGGGAAAATGAGAATTGCTTAAAGCGCGGAATACTGAACGTGTCATCATGCCAGTGAGGATTTGATTTCATGAATGAATAAAAATCTCCCGTGATTCAGGTCAATTTTGGGGCTGCAATAAAATGGAAGAATTCATTAAATCCGGAATTTGTAAAGTTTACCGACAAATTGGCAATAATCGTAGGAAAAGTTTGTGTCAATTTTACGTGACTATTTATTTTTTCACATATTTCAGCAAAAAGTGTTATTTTACTGCCTTTCATGGAAAGTTTGAGAAATACACGATAAAAGTATATTATGACGGATATGTACATAAAACGTCAATCAGAATGGATAAGGTAGTGATTTTGTGTGTAAAACATGATAAATAAGAAATCAGCTTAAAAAATTCCTAAAACTACTGTCTTCCTATTAGGATATATAAATCGATTTAAAACACAACAATATTTGCTATGGTATTTTGTTTACAAAAACTAATTCGTAAGCAAACGGTATGTAAGAAGAATAGCAGTTATCAAGTTAAAAAGTTCAAGTTACGTAACAATACAATTGTTTTTCTAAAGGTTACTTTGAAAAGCTTTGAATCCGTGTGTAATCAATTTAAAATTATGTTATTCACTTATTTGCAAATTATAGTTGATATTTGAAGTCAAGAAATATTTTCTTCAAAGTATAATCAAATAAAACAAAAAACTTGAAATTGTTGTGATGACTCGACGAAAAAACTTGTAAGTGCAAATGATTAATTATGTGTTATGCAACCAGTAGATTATTCTTACACGATAAATTATTTCAAATGTCGTTATGAAAACTCAGTAGAAATTGACTTCATAATAATAAGAGTGTAAGCCAATCCCCAATTTATTTCAAACATTTACCAAAACACAACTATTCTGCGAAATCGTCAGATAACAAAAGTATTAAATGTCGAAGTACTTTATGAGAAATGAAAAAAAACAAAGAGGAAAACTATTTTAAGAACAGTCCGTCGGAATTTGTTTTCCAGAACTTTCCATTTAGCTTAGATACAGAGTTAATTTTATTACTTGTGCATCCAGGAATTATTTAGTAGAAGATAAGAATACGAATTCTAAGAATTGATAAGCAAACAGATTTGTTCTAAATTTAGAAAATAACATATTTATAAAACTTGTATAAGAATGTGAAATTCTGAATTTGCCTATGGTGATTTTATATAAAATATATCATGTATCATTAAAATTGGAGCATGTCATAACCTCTAGATCCATGGTGCATGCATTTGAAAGACTTATAACAAAATATTTTATTACAATTTCAAACACGTGATTTTATATATGAATTATGCATTAAACCTTTCTCCTTACATTATTTCATTTTGCTAACATTTTAAAAGTAAGTGAAATACGAAAATACTTATTCTTACGCAATAGAATATGGGCGATGTAATATGGCAAAAGAGAAATATTAACTTAAATGATTCCCGAAACTTTTGGTTGAGTGGTGCATAAAGTATTGGATTCACACAACTGTTACATAAGTCAACTATTTGAGTTATCGGTATCAAAAACACGATAGTTTTCCCCTCCCTTAGTAATTTACCAGTTAAATAAAACATAGGTTTATATTGAAAAGTTAAATAATTTTTATGCAGGTTTTCGCAAAATACACATACCTCGAGTTACAAAACCAGTTTTTAAAAACTTTCACCCATCCTGTTTTCATCCTGCGAGATTTAGAACTGCAGTGTTAACTGAAAACGTGCGATTTGTACTTCAAATCTCTCTCATTCTCGTGGGAAACGTCTAAGAGAGAAAAAAGGAGATCTTTAGAAAATTGGGCATCGTGGGTCACATTTTGCCAAAAAAAGGAATGCTGAATTTGCAGTCGGAGCGTCATGTCAAAAGAGAAAGTTAGAAGGGAATATTTCTGATAAAGTGATGAGCCAATTGGTTCTTTGGCCGTAGGCGTTGGACACAGAATGTGCAGAATTTTACCAACAATTCTTATCGAAATTCCAGAAGCAGTTATATGGTTGCTCTATGATCTCTATGAGTGTTTTAGGGTCATAAAGGCAGAATTTCATATGGAAGGAAAACGTTAATTTTGGCACAATTGCATCAAAAATTTTATTTGCGACAGCGTGTAAAGTAACATATATGGAATTACATATGGCATCAAACTTGGAGAAAGATTCCTGCAAAATTATTCAAGTTGTGTTACAAGTTTAAACGCCAGTTTGATAAATGTTGCGAGAAAAAATAGCAAATTTGAAGCGCAATTTTTAAGCAAAAACTGTAAAAATATTTATTTTCATAATATGTCACTTTTGCTGTGATATAGTATTTTTGAGATATTTGATAGCAAAATATCTGTTACTTGTATCGAAATGCTCGACAGGTCCTTTTTTGAAATGGATATTAAATTTGGCAATATGCATTGAAATATTTGTAGGAGAAAGTAATAAAAAGTTAATCGATGGGTACGGACTAATCTAATCCCTCAAGGAAAATTTTGGGCAATACTTATCCCTTTGTGTAGTAAGCTTTTCAAATAATAATCATACGTGAAATATTTTTTAACTCCCACGCCAAATTGGATTTTTAATGAACGCTTTCGTCATAATTTGAACGAATAATGAACATTGTCAATGCTGCACTCATTAAATTGCACAAGCTTCACGGTTTTTCAAGTACACTTAAAACACAAATATAATCGCACGTTTCTGAATATCTGAATTAATTTGATAAATATAACAAAGGACAAATGTTTTTTTGAAACTAACGAACTGTGTAAGTACATTTTTCCTTTTTGAAATTTTTAGAACCCAAATTATTTAATAGAGAGAGATGGGTTTTCAAGGTTTGTCGATGTGCTTGTATACTGAGCAAATTTTTCGCGAGTTTTTGTGGTTTTATTTTGCGTCATATTAGTCACATATCCGTACTTAAAATAATTGAAAGATGTACAAACTGCAGACACTGATGCTTGACTAAATGCAGGTTCAATTAAATAATAAGTCATAAATATAAACATGCAAGCGCATACTCGGAAAATATATGTGGATACAAGCAAAGATTAAAAAATGTATTGGCAAAATATTAAACTAGACTGGACAAGATATTCCAAAAAAAATACGTTTCAAAATGCGTTTTATATGAGCAAATGAATAACGTTATGCGATAATAAATATTTTCATTTATCTAATGGTTATTGAAAATTCTGCAGCGACAACAAAGTTTTCCACTTTTTAGACCAAACAATACTAATGCAATATTCGTATATGATTCTGCTAGTATGATTATATCAGATCGAAAAAGAAACATACAGCGTGTTAAAGTCGTGGAAAATTGTTTCTTAAAAAGGCTTCTAGCACGAGTGAAATACTGCTTTGTGCTTTGCTCGAGCTCTGAGAAGCCACCGAGCTGCAAGAGAATTAGCGTTTGATGTGATGATATTGTAAGAAAATCTACGTTATATGTGCATTAACCTACAAAATAAGTAAATGGATCATTTAACCAGGTAGACAAGTTTTTGCTTCACAGGTCGTCTGCACATCAATTTTAATGACTCGGTACAAATATTAATAGCAGCGCTTTTAATGGTAATTTCAGAAGAATGTTTAGACATATTTTGTGAAAAACCTTTTAAAACTCTTCAACTCAAGACGACATAAGTTAGCACACAAGCCTGTTTTTTGCATGTGGATTGCGATATCATTAAGATTGACCTCTTTCATACTCTAAAGCTTCACAAATTTGAGATTTATCGTTAACATTTTCCTTCAAACCAGGGAAAATTTTGCGATGACATATTTAATTTTTGGAACTATTTACTTTATAATAAATTTAAGTGATCAATCTTCAAAATTTTTTTGATAAACTCAACTCAAAAAACTCCTTTGAATTTTTTTTATATATGTATTTGAGCTTATACGCTACAAATGAGGAAGTTTTCAAAGGCGGGATTTTACAGTGATTTTAGTACAGTAGACGAGGAGATCTAGTTTGTTTAGTTTTGTAAAGTGGAGTTGTGGAAAATGCCAAAACTCCATGCTGAAAAGTAATATTAATTTTCAAATAAATTTTCTTAATAGATTTACCAACAATATACATATTCAGAATTTTTGGTTTTAGCGATAAACTTGCGGGTAAAAATATTTGCAAAAAGTGTAGCCGGAATGCAGCAAAGAATAACGAGCAAGTCCGCTACTGCTAAATTCAAAACTAGTCATGTTAAACATGAAGAAAATACGATGATGAATGCTGTTCGGGAGATATTGTAATAACAACGTTGAAAAACTTAGTTTCCTCGATATCCGCAAGGGGGCGTAACGAACATCAAAATTAATTATACGAAAATTATGTCCTCGACAATAGCTTTCAAATGAGGTATCACGTGACGTATCGTGTCATTTAAAAAGTTGATGACCTTTGACCCCAGGGGGGAAGGAGTTGACCGCGCTTAGGGATCACTGTAATGATATTTTTTCGACAGTAACCATGAATGACGATTCATGATTACTGTCGATTATGTTAGACGCCGATATTTGATGTTTTATTATGTTTTTGTCGATTTCCGCTAGAGGGAACTTTGTACGAAGCGGTCAATTAGTGGAAATTGGTGTGCTCAACGAGGTCTTCCCAAAAAGGTATCACATGCTATAGCGTGCCATTTAAAAAAGCTGATGCCCCCCGGGGGGAAGATGGAATGGGTTGACCTGGGAAGCTGAAAATCGGTAGGTTTCCTTCTCGGGTCACAAGGAACCTGTATACTAAATTTGGTCCAAATCGGTCTAGCGGTTCTCGAGTTATTGCGTGGACGGACAGACAGACAGACAGCCAAACGTAACAATCGCATAACTACGATTCATTGTATTCATCTACGTATTACACCACCTGGACGTAGTCTTCTTTTTTATTCTTCGGGTTACCACATAAATCACTATTGAGTTTCCCAAAAACCCGCATAACAAAATAAGAAAATTGGCCATACACAAAAATGCTATAAATCCAACAGAATGTCTAAAATAGTGGTTGTCCTTAAAATATCGAAAAATTCACTAAGATAATCCATCTCACTAAATTTAAAAACGCTAGAAAAACTGCCACTTGCATTTGATAAACTTCTAATAGTGTAAACCTCATAATCTTGGAATAACGTGTCGTTTATATCCGTTTTCGCAGACAGGATGCAATGTGGAGAAAGCTGAACTGAATTTTTTTTGGAAATAAAAAAAACTGCCTGAAAGTAAAGCAGCAGCGGAACTGTCTGGCTTGAGCGCTGGAAGGGATCTGAACGGTGGAACTGGTGGTCGTTTGCATTTTATATACAAATATACAGCAAGTCTCCTTTTTGCGAAATCGATATTTTACTGTGCTTTCAAACGTGTGTGGGCTTGAACGACGGAGAAATCCTCAACGAAAGGAAAAACTGATGGGAACATGATGTGTCATCATTAAAGAGTGGATAGACAAGCAACAAAAAACCACCTTTCGGTAAGTTGCAGCAGTTGAAAGAGCACCTGTCACAGAAAATATTTGGTCTGTTGCTGCCTTTTTTAAACCTGTTGGTCTTGTCGACTTTCTGATTTTTTCCATATGGCCAGAATAAGTGTTGACATAATGAAAGAACAAACTTTGGGTTACACGTTTCTAAATTGCACTTCAGGGAATTGTGACTTTAGAAAATGTGTTGGGATTCCAATTGATACACACCAAAATTTTACGGTCTGGATTACGGTACGGTTAATTATATTTTATCTGTATTGTATGGATGAGTGGGCTAAATGAAATAATAAATCAATATAAAAAGCATAGCTTAAAGCTATATCAAAATCCCATATGATTCGCATTACTCCGTTATCAGCTCCTGTAAAAGAGAAAGACTACCAGAAAAATCATAAAAGATTCCATCTTTATTCTGTATGACTTAGCTGGAATTCTGTTAATTCATCTTATCTTGCTACTGACTGTACTAATTAATTAACTTTATAAGAAAATCCGAAATATACAAATTACATGGAAGCAAATATTTAGAAGATATTTAAAATAGATTGGTACACAATGTCACAACTCAGAATTGGCAAGCTTGTATTTTTTAGGGAAACGTGGCAAATGTATAAATATTATTATAAGAGGCAAATATGTAAGTAATAAAAAAGCGTAGGAAAGGTAAATAACAAAATGAAAGTTATAGTTCAAATTATACTATGTGTTCACTTAGAAAACATTTGGAGGGAAATTTGTATAGATGGTTTCCAACTAATGCGCATAACAAGTCACATAAATCAATTCTTGGAACTGCTGTGCGCATATCAATTACTTACATTTGTTAATAAGATTTAAATAAAAATATTGAAGATTAGAATATATATTCAAAAGAAGGGATTAACAAAGAGATCTTATGTAAATCGTTGGGAAACCTTTTCTTTTGTTATGTACAAATACGACATCCTACATCATTTTCAATATTGATTTCCATCATATATATCACGTATCCTTTAAATTGCCACATGCTTTTATATCTAGCAGCATTGTGTAAACACTCAAAAGGCAAGCACAATAATAGTTTATAAGTAAAAATTTGAAGGGCATCTTGTATAATTATATAATTTCTTTGTATAAACTTTCCTTTTATGCATTTTACCGACATTTTTATTAGTCAAAACGTCATGTGTTTTGGAATAAGTACAGAATATACGAAGTAGCTGTAGTACCTAGAGTTTAGAAAGTGCTCAGTATACATTAAGAAATTAAAAACTACAAAGGCAAATATCATAAGTTGTATACAAGTATGAGCAAAGAAATATGGGTTGTTTTGCTAAAAGAAATTGGAATCGTATAAACAGATCTAGAACATTTTTGTTTAAAAATTTCAGCAAATACGAACATTTGTTAAAATATAAAAGCAAATAATAAAGTAACTCACAATAAGGTAGACCTAGAAATTTAACAAAAGTTGTACTGTAAAATCAAAGAAAATGTTTATGCATCAAATTTTTTAGGTGAATTTCGAGGACTTTTCTGCACTTGATTTCTAACAAACAATCTTCAAATAGAAAATCTGCATTGAAATCTAACTCAAAGTGAAAGCATTCCCTTTTAATTTGTAATAAATTTAAAATGGGAAAAAATTGGCTTCATCGCAAAAAATACGTCCTGTTTTGTGTGTTCATCTATGAAGTTTTAAATTCAATTTCTGTGATGCTATGAGCGCGTTATTATGCAGCAAACTTTCATATTCAAATAAAATGTCAAACAAGCAAGTTTAAAAACATTTGTTAATTTTAAAACGACACGAGCTTTTGACGTTCAAAAGAGCGTGAAACGCTTTTTAAGCACTTAAGCAGAAATACATTAATGTCTGCACTGCAAAATTTCCGAGAAATGTTTTGGAATAAATGGCACACATTTACAGTCGGTATGAATTATTTAACGGTGTAACATGTCCCCCAGATTTGTTGCAATGTTTACTGTGCAACTTAAGCATGAACACGTTTTGCAAGGTTTGTGATGTATTTAATAATTCAAGTGATGAAATGTTGTTCTAAATCCTGAGTGGTTAAAATTCAAGGAAAATTTGTAAATCTATGTAGGTTCCGTTTTATTTAAATTGCATACAGGTATACTTTTGAATATTTAAAAAACAGTACAGTAATCTCAAAAGTTTTGGAGTTTCCCAATGCCGCTTGAAGTTGGGTTCAAATCTATGTCATTCACTTGGAAAACATACAGAGGAAATACAAAAATGAGTGGCTAGTTTGCGCAGTTGGCGGTTGGAACGTCAGTATAGGAACTCACAAGGGAATACTACTGAGGAGGCAAATTTCATTGATTCAGTCAGCATAATAGAAAATTCTGTTTGGCGTGCCAAAAGTATCTACATATCATACATGATTTCATGTTTTATGATGAACTCGGAGTTATTTGTTAAGAAAGAGCATATATATTTTTCTGTCATGCGATCTAATAGCAGTTGTATGGTGTCTCTCTGACCTTCGAATGTTTCAGGGCCTGAGATCAAGCCAAACTTTTCAAAATGTTAACATATTTTATGGATGATTTGAATGACATGTGCGACATATATGGTGCATTCCCCAAATTTTGTTGGGAAAAAAATTATCGAATGTCACGTAACTCTCTGCAATTATCTTAATAATTATAAGTTATAAAACACATCTAAGATGATACATGCGTATTTACCCAGGCCAACAGTAGGCTGGCGACTGGTCTTGTATCGTCGTTCTGCTGTTGTACCGAGCAAATTCTTGTAGATTTTCGTGTGACGCCGTGCTAGTCACTTATTTATACTCTAAAAAATTAAAACATTGAAGAACTTTAAGCACCAATATTAGACCTAAAACCTGTTGAGTTACATTTTAATTTGTATACAAAACAGAAAATGCCATGCTCGGGACAAATTAAAGTACAGGTTGCAACTCCTTGACATTTCACTTTGAAAAAGCTTTTTATCAAGAGTCAGAGACTGTGTTGTGTTTTTCTTTAGTCCTGAGAGACAACTGAACTCGAGGGAAACTTGTCTTGCTGATGTTCCAAGAAAATTTTTGCTTTGTGTGCACGAGTCTACAGCATAAGTAAAGAAATAATTCACTTGATGCAGTAGCATATAAGTGTTCCTACATATATGGCTATGTAGGTATCTTGGAGAAAACATGCTCAATTTAAGAAAGCACCACTGGAGATAGGTATCAAGTTTAATAAAAATGTAAACATGTCAACAAAAACGCTTTTAATGCTAATTTGATATTTATTTGATATTTGCATTTGCAAGTTGAGTTTTTCAAATTTTCTCTATAATTTTTTCAAATAGTTTTAGGATATCTTATATGTGAACAAACGCTAAGAAACAAGTTTTGTTTTCTCTCACCTTCTTGCCAAGACGTAATAAGTTGACGTAAAATTCATTATCTTTAACAAAACATTATTTTGGTTACCAAACATGTCATATCAGATATTATTGATCATGAAATCCCAATCCTGTTTGATGTGGGAAAGTTGTAAAAAAATATCTTTTCTTACAATATTATGAAGTTTTATGTTTTATGTGTGGCGCATTTTTTTAAACAAATGTTGCCAATTTTCTGTGAATTGTTTTCGGGTATGGTAATTTATAATCTAAAACTTCATTACTAATGTGATGGTAAATGCAAAAAAATCAAACATTAGGGTTTACGCTGTTATACGGAAACGGATGTCCTTCAAAAACCAAACAATATTTAAAATAATAATTTTCTAAGATTCATATTTCAAAGTAGATTGTTCTTTATTGTAAAACGATGCTTGGCATCTACGTGAAATGCACTTTTAAGTATATTTTCAAGTTACATCTACAGATAGTGAACCTGTAAGAAATAGGAAAATCACGTGGGAGCTGGATAACTGTATCTTCTTGCATTATTGCTACATCGTTCTCCCCGGGGTTGTTCAATTACGAAAAGGTTACGAAATATTCAAATGCATCAAGTTCTTCCTTTTCTGAGTGCGTTTGTAATATTTCCTGCGGATACTGTACGCTTGCTGTTCTCTTGTATAGCTTACTTCATTAAATTTTGAGTCTTGCTGCATTCACTGTTACATGCAAATACATTGGACAAAAATAAATTTAATCATTATTTCTATGAATATTCATACAAAAATACGCTTACAATAAATATTTTTGATTGTTATGCTCACTTAAGATGCTTCTTTTATTGCATTCGTCAACAAGACAGAACACAGTATGTCATATTATAACATATGTAAAAATTGAGACATACATTCTCTAGGTGATCGTTGTACGTCAGCACACATATGAAAAGACTTCAGCTACTGGAATTACATATTTTGTTTAGCTTAATGAAAAATAACAATATATATTTACGCTTGAAGGTTTGGAAACAGACTGAAATAAAATCTGTAAACATAACCTTAGCGTAAAAAAGCTATGAACGGAACAAAAATGCTCTTTAAAAATTTTAAATACAAACCCTTACAGTATTGCACAGCGATTGAGGAACATTTACAAGAATTGTCATTGAATTAGGAATCACAATGAAAACTACATTATGCTTACTGCGCAAAGTCACTCAATTTTATAACAAAATAATCATATAAAATAAACTTTTGTACTTTGCAATAAAAACTGTTTTTTACAACTTTAGTCGGTGTATTTGATAATGGCACTAGACATTCAAGGAAACAGAGCAAAGCTTAGCATTTTTTTGCAAAATTTCCAAACAACCACATTTTGTGGATTTCTTAAGTTAACAAAAGTTGAATCCAAAATAACTTTTTGAATGCAATTAGGAAATATATGTATAGAAATTGAACAACAGAACAGTCTCCAATATTTATACTTGATAATTCCAAGAAAATGTGTTATGTGCCGTTTTAATTGGTACATGGTTTTAGGCAAAGTGTATTAAGTAACCTATGAATAATAAGCAAACATCAACAGAAGGATTCGCTTTCACGAACTTACATGGGATAGCTGTAAAGCATGTCAAGTTTTGTAATATTATTTACAGAATTGCATTCTACTTCCACTGAAACTCAACAATACACAAGCAAAAATCCCTATTGTTTGTAAATATGTCAGACTGATTTCACAAAGTTTGCAGCAACAGGAGAAAATTTGATAACTGACAAACAGTGGGAAATATTTGTGTTGATAGATTTATAATTAATATTAGATTACACATATCAATTACTAAAATGAAATAGAGATCATGTTTCAAAATCTTGTGAATCATAAAAAACTTCAAATATTTACAATAGGTCTGAAGTTCATATTGCATAGCTTGTTTGTACACTTAAAAAAATTAACACATTTTCAGTTCAGTGTTCGTCCTTAAGTAAATCTCCTCATTGACTTAATAAGTGAAAAAACACGATAAAAAAATTGCAAAATTTACAAAATTTCCATCTATTTTTTTGGTAAATGCACATTGCCGTGCGATAGGGCATTACTCTGGTATACTTCTTGAATCAAATTTGCGTGAATGTATAAATGAATGCTAATCTTCCTGCAGAATCCCATGTTACGTGACTGGTACTTTTTGTATGGTATAATGCTTATAAATAAGGCACGGAATCTTATAACATAAATTTCTTAAAAATATGTATGACAATATGACATCAAAACAGGCAAAATATGACGTAAAATATGACATTTTTTTCCGAATTTTTAGGCAAATTTTGATTTTTTTCGGGTTTTATATCAAATTTTGTATACTTTAGTCATTATTTCTACCACATTTACTAGTTTTGGCAAATGTTTAGTGCAAAAGTAATAAATATTCTTTTTAAAATGTACAAACGTGCTAAAATATTTTAAAAATCTCTGCAAATGCAGCAGCCGAAACCCCGTTTAATGGTATTTGTACGCCTTAATTTCATTCAAAAAAATTGAATTAGGTATTTTCAGCACCTGTGTTTTTCTCTTGAGTGCTTAAATAAGGTTTTCTTACTAAAAACCCCTTATTTTTAAGTAAAATCGGCAATTTTATGAGAATATGGGACAAAATAGGCAAAATATGACATGTCATATGACATATGACAAGACAGCAGGCTTGTCTAATCACGGATTAGAATCACCAATCCTTAATCCGGGATTGGTGATTAATTTAATCACTTAATCAC